>CAUYQG010202077.1:0-38995 GCA_963574415.1 Tarsius wallacei | reverse complement strand
CGGGGGTCCCTGAGCCTCGGACCAATGCGTCTAGCTGTGGGCAGTGGGGTAGGGGAAGGAGGGCAAGAGACTTTTTGGGGAACTCACATTCGGAGAATCTCACAGTTCCGCCTGTGTTGCCGCCATCTTGACCGCAATCGGCCCAGAAAAATATCTTAACATGAAAGGTATACTTGAATGTAACGTTTTTGAGATTCACCCTTACTTTTTCCACATAGCAATATTTTTATGTTGCTGAATGGAATTTCTTTAAAGGTATATGGTACTCTTAATTTATTCCACAAATAATTAACTTTTAACTAAATTTGAAAAATAAATTTTAACTAAGCCAAAAACAATTTGGTTATACCCAAATATAAGATTGTTTTGGTAGATATTGGTAGCCCCCAAGAGTTAAAAATAGACAAAGTTCTCTAGGTCTTCTCCCTCAGAACTCACCACCAATGGTATAAGTGATTGATAATATTCTGCTATACACACCATATTATGAGAAAGTAGGCATAGCATTATCCTTTTAGGCATTTCTATAAACATTTTGCCTCAAATCTCTAAGCAAGGCAGATAGGACACATTCAGTATCCTCCAAAAGTGACTAAACACAAGAACCAGAAATAATCCTAGACTTGGGACACCACTCTAGGCCCAGTGTAGTAAATGTTCCTGATTAAGGGTCTCAAACATTAACTTCTGATCTCCAAAGTATAGATTGAAAACCAACACACACATATATTAGGCAAAACGTATTTTAAATATTTTAAAGAAAATTGCAGATAAATTAAAAATTTGTATCCACATACTCATTTCCAACTTGCCAAAACCAGAACTAACCTCTAAATTAAAGAATTACCCAGGGAGTTGCTCTTCTTGACAGACTGGTGTGTTCCTATGGCTGTCGATTTGGCTGAATCTGTCCTAGCTTCTTTGCCCTGGGCCATCTATGAGGTGTAATGCTCTGTAAAAAGTCAAAGAGTGGGAAAAAGAAGAAAATTTTACCTGTTATTATAGTATTGTTCAACTTGAGTCCCTGGCAGTTAACTCTGAACAATGGAAATATCTCCTGTATCTTATTAACTATTTCTACAAGACTCACTAGCTTTAACAGAAAATTTTATTTCCCTCAGTCTGTAGTTGGATAGTACGGTTTTACATACTTTGGAGTCAGATGATCTAGGCTTGGCTTAGCTGACCCAACTCTATGCCACATGTCTCATTTGGGGCCCAGGCTGAAAGTGTAGCACCAGGTGAAAGCTTTTCTCTTGGTGGTGCCTGAGGTGAAAGATGGAAGGCAGAAATATGGAAGTATGTGAATCCATGTAGGGTCTATATCTGCAACTGGTTTTCAGTCACTTCCACCCAGATAACATAGGCCAAAGCAAGTCAAACTAAGCTGCATTCTTGGCTAAGGGAATAGAAGGATGGCCTGTGTCTCCTTTAAGTTGGAGCTTCTCAAACAAGAGCATCCAGTAGATTCACCTGCAGGACTGGTGAAAATAAATTTCTGGGCCCACCCTTAGATTCTCTGATTCAGTAGGTGTGGGGTAGGGCCTGAGAAGCTGAATTTCTAATAAGCTCCCAGGTGATGCTGTTGCTGCCTTTGCTCCAGAAACCATAGCTTTAGGACCCTCTACCTTAAATCAAATAATCTGAGACATTGCCTGATTCATCTAGGCATCCAAATACCAGTGTGAGCAAGATGGCAGGATATTCTAACCAAACCTCCTGCTCAAAATGTGAGAGTTTTTCCTCTTTCATTGTGAGAATGATATACTACTTACATTGGGAGAAAAGTAGAGGAGTTGGAAGATGTATTTGGTGTCTTCCCTGCTACTCGCTGGCAGCGTTGTCTTAGAAAATTCTTTGAAAATCTTTGAGCCTCACTTTTGTATTATGAAAAGCAGAAAGTAAATACAGGGTCTCAAGTGCACTGTGTGACTCAAAACACAAAAACACGTGTGATAGTGCCTGGTAAACTACCAAGTACTCTGCAAATGGTATAATTGTTCTAAAGTAAATGGTTGCTCCAGGGGAGCTATTGACAATGAAATGACAGAAGACCAAGCTGTTTTCTAAAAACTGAAGCTACTTGTGCTCCCTGTGTCACCACAAGGCTATTTTCCTGAAAACTTTTCTCTCATAGGTATAATAGAAATGCAGTACTAAGCTTTGGCATGAGGCTCTTTATGCTCTGGAAAGCCTCACTCACAATGCTGATCTTTATAGAATAAAGAGAAATTCTCTCTGGCATCTTACATATTCCAAGAACAACTGCTGTCCCTGTTGTGGAAAAGCCATAAGAAGCAAAACCTGTTCAATCTTTCTCTGGGACAGTACATTCAGAAAGATTTAGAATAAAGCTAGATGAAGTTGATTTATTTAATATATATCATTCAATTTACCCCTTCATCCCTCACATGGCACTTAATAATTGGGGAAAAATATTTCCTGTGATTGTAACACACAGCTGTACATGTCATTTGTTAGATCCAAATCCCATTTCTAAAATCTCTATACTCCAGTCCTGAAAACATCAGCTCCCAAAGGATACAGACCTCAACCCAGGAACAGCTGGGAGGAGCTATTGTAGTGCCCTCTAAAAATTCTCACACCCAGGTGTGAAGGCAGGAATAGATGGTGTCTCTTCAGGGAACATTCTAAACAATTGGAAGCATTCCTTGATAGCAACAGCCCTTACAGAAAGCATTAAGAGCTGAATACCACAGGATGCCTTTTTATTTTTCTCTCAGGTGGTGAAGTTGCTAAAAGGTAATATTTCTGTTTCACTAACATAGGAGTATGAGAACACCCAGGAGCTGAATGAAGGTGCACAGAATCCCATGCAAACCTGAAGAGCTGAGATGAAATAGTGAACCCAACACATTTGATGCCATGCTCCCTCCCGCCCTGTTGACAGACAAAATGAAGTTATACATCCACATGTGCATAGGGAAAGCTCAGAAAATAAGGAAGCAAGGGAAGGAGAAAGCTACAGTCTTAACTCATGTATTTCTTTATCAATGCCTTACCTCACTCTCTGAGATTCTTATGCAGTAACTCTGAAAATATAATCTCTCATCTAAGGGAGCAACCCAGAACCTATGTGGCCAATCAGTATTGGATGCTTGTGAATGTGACCTTATTTGAAAGTAGGGTCTTTGCAAATGTTCAAGTTAAGATGAAGTCATTAAGGTGGGTCCCAATCCAATATGACTGTCTTTATTTAAAAAGAGGAAAATATGACCAGGCGTAGTGGCTCTAGCCTATGATCCCAGCACTTTGGGAGGCTGAGGTGAAAGGATTGCCTGAGCCCACGGGTTCGAGACCAGCCTGGGCAACATGATGAGACCTACAATAAATTAAAAAATTAGCTGGGCGTGGTAGTGCACACCTGTAGTTCTGGCTACTTGGAAGGCTGAGGCAGAAGGCTCGCCAGAGACTAGCAGTTTCAGGCTACGGTGGCCGTGAGCAGCGAGCCACTGTACTCCAGCCTGGGCAACAGAGTGAGACTCCAACTCAAAAAAAAATAAAAAAGAGGAGAATCAAGCACAGAGATAAATACAGACAAAGAAAGAATCCATGTGAAGATAAAGGCATAAATTCAGGTGATGAATCTACAAGCTAAGGAATGCCAAAGATTGTCAGCAAACCACCAGAAGCTAAGAAAAAGTTGCAGAACAGATTTCTTTCTCACAGCCTTTACAATAAAGCAACTCTGCCAACACCTTAATCCTTATCCTAGCCTCTAGAATTGTGAGACAGTATATTTCTGTTTTTAAACTACCCAATTTATTATACTTTGTTACAACAGCCCTAGTAAATGAATACAGTTACTAAGAGTAAGATAGCCTTAGATAACCCCTAAGGTCAGCAGAGTGGTGAGGGTAGTAGGAATAGGATGCCAGAGACTATCCGTCCTGGCTTCTCAGTATTGACCCTTTCTTCTCTCTCCTGAAGGTCCAATGTATTTCAGAGTTGTTCCCCCTACTCCTGTCACAACCACCATGCTCTCTATTTGCAAATTTCTTCTGATTATAACACTGTGTTGGGAGATATGGAGTTAGTGGTGGTATGCAAGAGAAAGAGATGGGATATCTTTACATCTTTAGTTCATTCATTGAGTCAACACCTAGTTTGGGGGGATCTACAATATAAAAGCCACTTTTTTAGGTGTTGGGCCTATATCATTGAATAGTACAGAAAAAACAAAACAAAACAAAAACTACTCCTATCGTGACAGAAGCTTATATAATACTGGATTCATAACCTGAGGTTAAATCCAATTCTCAAATCCATCTTTTGCACCAAAGTACAAGAGTGCAATGTGTTTCTTTTCAAAAGGAATAAACACTCATTAAGCCAATATTTCTCAACATGCCTTTGAAGAATCGCCTTCACCAGAATCTCTTACCATGTTTGTGAAAATAAGGAGTAATGGGCTCCACTGCAGGGCAACTCAATTAAAGTCTATGAGGGTGAGGCCAGGACCTTAACATTTAGCATGCATGCCCCTAAACTTTGAGAAAGCCAGTTAAACTAAAGAGATTTTAAGCTCAGTTAGTAGAGGTTCAGTTGTTCTGTGAAGTTAAAGTTTGAGACCTGCTGCTCAGCCAAAGAGATAAGCTTAAGCGGTAGGGTTGCAGGCTGCAACTATGGCAGTGTTTCCTAAACTTTCCAATAAATTCGCTGAGGACATCTGGTAATAATAGAGCTTCCCAGTCCCATTTCACACAGATTCTGATCCAGTGAGACTGGGGTGGGGCAAAAAGTGATACTTTGGTTGGCAGCAAAGTTTAGAAAATGCAAAACTTTAGAATAAAAGTGCCAATCAGCTACATCATAACTGTTCCACACTCGGAAAATTATTCAGGACACTACATTAGTCATTCTTATTTCCCCCTCAAATTTAGTAAATTTTATTCTAAGATGGTGTAACATGGTAATACCAAATCTGAAAGGGCTTGCAAATAATGTTTATCTATTCCAAAGAAGTTACCTGGAGGTCCAACAGGGAAACACATTGGTTTATTAAACTTACAGTTTGCTAGAATTTTGTTGAGAACTTTAGTATCTACGTTAACCAAGGATATTGGCCAGTAGTTCTCATTCTTTGTTGGATGTTTACCTGGTTTGGGTATCAGTATGATGTTAGCTTCATAAAATGATTTTGGGAGAGTTCCATTTTTCTCGATTGCCTGTAATACTTTCAGTAGGATTGGTATCAGTTCCTCCTTGTATGCGTTGTAGAATTCTGCTGCAAAGCCATCTGGTCAAGGGTTTTTGTTTTGTTTTGTTTTGTTTTTGTAGGTAGTTTTCTTATGACATACTCGATTTCTGGGGTTCTTATTGGGCTATTTAGGATCTAAATTTCTTCTTATTTCAACCTGGGGAGGTCGTGTGATGTCAGAAAATCCTCCATTTCTTTTAGGTTTTTGAGTTTGTTTCCATACAAGTGTTCATAGTAATCTCTGATAAACTTTGTATTTCTTTGGGGTCAGTTGTGACTTGATCTTTGGCATTTCTGGTTGTGTTTATTTGGGCTTCTTTTTCTTGGTCAGTGTAACTATGGGTCCATCAATCTTGCTTATCCTTTCAAAGAACCAGCTTTTAGTTTCGTTGATTTTTTGTATTACATTTTTGTATTCTATGTCTTGTATTTGGGCTTTTATTTTGGTGATTGGGATTTTGCTGTTGAAGTTAGGGTTTTGGTGGTCTTGCTTTTCTCGCTTCCTTAGGGGATTTCTTAGGCTGTTAACTTGTGATCTTTTCATTTTCTTGATGTGTGTTCGTAGAGATATAAATTCCCCTCTTACTGCTTTCATGGTATCCCAGGGATTTTGGTAAGATGTTTCTTCATTTTCATTTGTTTCCAGGAATCTTTTTATTTCTGTTTTGATTTCCATGTTGACCCAGGAGTTGAAAATATGCTCAGCCTCACTAGTCATCAAAGAAATGCAAATTAAAACTACACTGAGATACCACCTAACTCCAGTCAGGATGGCCATCATCAATAACCCAAAAAACAACAGGTGCTGGAGAGAATGCACGAAAAGGGAATGCTTCTACACTGTTGGTGGGAGTGTAAACTAGTACAAGCTCTGTGGAAAATAGTGTAGCAATTCTTAAAAGATCTAAAAATCGACCTTCCATATAACCCCGCAATCTCCCTACTGTGAATATACCTGGAGGAGCTCATATCACTCTATAAAAAAGATATCTGCACATGCGTGTTTATTGCACCATTATTTACAATAACAAAAAACATGGAACCAACTGTGCTGCCCAATGAAAGAGGACTGGATCAAAAAAATATGGTACATATACATGATGGAATACTATGTAGCCATAAAGAAGTACAAAATTATGAACTTCTCAGCAACTTGGATGGACTAAGAGTTACAATACTGAATGATCTATCACAGAAACAAAGAACTGAGTACCACATGTTCTCACTTGTAAGCAGATCTTGAACAATTTTTATAATAATAATAATTGTAATTAATAATTATTATAATTAATAATTATGATAATACTATAAGAAAGGGATTGGTACTGGTTGGAAACTGACAGGGGAGGGAGGAACACCTCATCAACAAGGGTACCTGCATAATGAATATTTTATACCTAACCTAAATTGTACTCCACATCTTTAAAATTAAAAATTAAAAAAAGAAAACTTACGGGAGGCACCATTGGGGACAGGTTGGTAAAGAATCTGTGCCTCAGTGCATTATAATCAAAGCAATCAACCTCATCATTCTTATACAGTGTTTGTAATTACATTGATTAAGCATGATGACTACATTGTTTGCAGTTTTTCTTGGTCACCTGCATCCCATCAGTCAGGTATAGGGACAGTCCGAGTCTGAATAATCCCCTACAGATGGATTTTGCCAATTTTGGCTCTCCATTTTTTTTCCTGCCGGGTATGTTTTAAAAGCCCAGCTGTGTAATTTCCTGGGTGTGAAAAAAGCAGCTTTCATCTCCAGACTCTGTGTTTATACCTACTACCTTGGCTACAGTTTTAATAGACCATTAGATCTTCAAGGGGGCTAATCCTGTCAACCCAGTATCTAGGGCCTCTCCTCAGTATGTGCTTAATAAATATTTACTTGTAGCCTAGTTAGTAGTATTCTAAAGGGTTAGAAGATGTTTGGATCAAATTTAAACCACATCTTGCAATCCTCTTCTGCCCTGCAGTTGACTTTTCACCATTCAGTAAATGAAAAACCAAGTGTCAGTTTCTTCACAGAACACCTTGTGTTGATTCTCTTGAACGTCTCCTCTGCTTCTGCCTCCAACTCCAAGGACAATCTCAAAATGAGCAAGGTGGTCTGGTAAACAGAGATCAGAGCTGCACTTAAAAGTGATAACTTAATTTTTTTTTTGACTTTAATATCAAGCTAGGTACTTCTTCATTGCTGTAGCAATTTAGTAATAAATGTATGCTACTTAAAGCAACTGTATTTATTTTGGACGTTTAAATAAAATTGAATAACCATTTCTTTTTATTGGTATGTCACACTGAGGTTTAAATTTAAACATGTGAGATCAATCTGTGGAAAAATATATGATTAAAAACGGATTAAATTTGATGAGTATGTTTAAAGAAAGAAAATGCAAAAGGAATATGATTTGAAGATTTTTTATGTCTTTCTGACTGTATTTTCTGAGCAAAAACTATGATAAGTATAGTACGTGAAAAGGAAGCTCAGATAATAAAATAGGAGCAAAGATAATTTTTAAAAATGTGGAAAGTGAGCAGGTTTCGAAGTAGCTAGACCCAGGAAAGAATTCAGATTCTTACACAAAATAACTATATGGCTTTGGGGAAGTCATCAACCCCTCAAACAATAGCAAAGTGCCGTTTTAAAAATTTTTTTGCAAAGATTCTTTGGGTTAAATATGTACAAGAGACAGCACTCCATGTTTTCTCCTCCTTAAGTAAAGTTATGAAGGTTCTTTAGAAAAGGACTAATACGGGACAAATATTATAAGTTATACAATTGTCAACTGGCGTTGGATATACAGCTAATGTGGGCCATTAGCACTAACTTCAGCTAAAAAAAAGGAAACAAATTCCTATCTTAGTTGACTAGTCTGTCTATTAAAGTTGTCATATGTTAAAACAAAAAACAGAACAAATGAAAGAAACAAGAAAAATGTACATCACACAAGAGATTTTGAAATGTGTTTTTTTACCATTTTATTTTGAACTGGAGTTTAATTTGCATTTATCTCACTGTTATGCCATTTGGAAAGTAGGTCAACATTTTAATAAATTGTAAGTAGCCACCAAGGAAAATTACTTACATAGACTTTGGAGAGTCCATTAATCGCTACTCTGTGTACTTGGGTAGAGATTTCCTATCTTTTTAATAGAAAAATTCATCAATATTGCAAAGTGCATGATGTGTTTTGATCCTGGGCTAGCAAAAAGTTTTGCAAATCCCAACTTCATGCCCCAAATCTAATTTGATAGCTTGGCGTATGCTGGTAGGTAGGGGCAAAGGAGGATGTCTGTTTAGGTTCAACAATCTATTCCTGAAGGTGTTGTTTGAAGGAAAAAAAACCAAAAACCTAAAAACATAATCCTACCCAATTTTCTCCACTTCTGTCTTTCCCAAAATAGTGATCACATGAAGCCTGAACAAGATGAATTCTTATTTGCTAACATGAATACCTTATAATGAGATGAGATGCTAGCTAATAAGAATTCACATAAATCCACAGTGCTCATAACTTAAAGTTGAATTAATGTTTAGCTCTAGTCTCTTTTTGGTAACTGCGATATATATTTTATATTCATGTGTAAAACAGATTTTAAAGAAAGTTAATTGATTTATTATGGAGAACATTCATCTTCTGAAAACAGTCTTGTCCTTTTGAAGAGAATATGTACAAATATAAAGTCAAGGTATGCATTAGTTTAAAAAAATCTTTAAAATCCCACTTATTTAAAAGTGAAATCTTTTATAAATTATTCAAACCAGAAACTACCTAGCTTGTTTCTAAAATGTAAGTACCAATTTAAATAAAAGACTAACACCAGCAGGTGCAGAAGTATTTTTTTTTAAGATGTGAGGTACAATTCAGTGTTAGGTAGATAAGTAGTCATCGTACAGGTAAAGTTTGGGCCTCCCTTTGGTCCCCACTTCACCAAGTTTGAGATAGGGTACCCTTTTATTCAAAGTTATATTTATGGCTTAACTATAAAGCAGTATCCCTGTCTGTCCATTATGTTACAAGGGAAATTTTAAATATGTTACAAAAAATATTGCTGAAAATAGTGGCAAATGGAAGAAGACAGGGAAATTTAAGCTAAATTCTGGTAATTGTGGTCTGTTGAAAGTAAAAAATAAAAATAAAATTATTTCTAGCCAGTTCATACTTCATAATGATAGGCAAAAACTTTAAGAGATAAAAATACCTATAGGTAGTAAGTGGACTTTTTTTTAGTGTGAATTTTGTACTATTAAAGAGGAAAGTGACAGGGTCTTAAATGTATTAATTACCACTTAGAGGATAAATAGTTAAGAATTCTAACTCTTGATACAGACTGGAAAATATATTGGATTCTTTATAAACCACGATTTTAAGGAATAAGACATATCCAACTCTGAATTTCCTTCCAACTCTGGATTTGTTGAATGTCTGACTCAGGCAGATCTGACTGTTGTTGATGAGGGTGGGGCTGATTTGGGGGTGCTCATTACGCTGCTGTCTCTGTCACCTCTTCCTTGCACAGATAATGAACCAGGAAAAAGCCCTAACTGGGTAAACCCAATTTTCAATCCATTAAAAAGTAACAGTGGCTAACATCATTGTCCCAGACCATCAACTGCTCACACATAGAATTGGGTTAACTTCATTCATTCCTCCAGAAAATTGCCAGATGTGTGAGCCCATGTGATATTCTCAAACTTCATCTTTGAAGCCAGAAAAAGTCCTGGAAGGAAATTCATAAAAACACTATACTATAAAGTGTTTACATCAGAAAATCCTTTCTTTTCTTCCTTTCTCTCTCTCTCTCTCTCTCTCTCTCTCTCTCCTCCCCTCTTTTTTTTTTTTTTACCAGTGCAGGATGAGGAATTTGTAGAAAAGAGGGGCACAGGAATTTGATGTTTTGTGAGAGATTTTGTGAGGGCTTGTGAGGTAACAGGTAGAATGGAAGATTTCTTGTTTTGGGACTTCTACTCCTGAAAAAAAGTGCCAGCTGTCACATCCCATCCTCTGGCCCAGCAAAGTTTATTAGTTGTCCAGTTAGGGGACCATTCATTTGCAGCAATGACTGATGTGTATGACTGATGGTCCAGTCATCCGTTGGGAAATAAGTTCTCATATATCTCTCACATTTTCCACATGGCTTTTGAGTGGGGGCACTGAGATCTTTTGTTCTGGACTCTCTTTTTAGGGATGTTTGTATGTTTTGTATGAGCAAACAGACGGGTGAAGTAGACAGTGTCTCAGTCCATGGTTAGAAGGTAGATTTGTTAGTTTTCCAGGATCATAAAAACAATGTCTCCCTTGGTCAAGTTTGTCATCAGTCCCTTGTGAAGTATCTGGGTTTCATAAGCTCAACATTTCTCAGCTATCACACAGACCCACTGTGTGAACAACATCATCAAGGTCACTCCATACCAATCGAATAGCACTTGGGAAACAAGGGGAACAAATGCAACCATGAAGCTTATGCTGCCTCCTGTGCTAGTAGTGATCAAGGTCTTTGTCTGACCCAGTAGTAATTTGTATTTTGTCAGTATCCATGAAACTGTGGCAGACTAACTTATTAGTTTGAAAGTAGGATGCAATCTCAGACTCTTAATGGTTATTGACACCACTGTGCCCAAATATCAGCTCTGTAGGTTGCTATCGAAACTATTCTGCAATCTGTTTTTTTAAAACTATTTTAAGCATACACAGCACTAGTGAATGCACCAGCATGAAACTTTCTCAATCTGGAGAACTGCAAAAATCCTCCAAATTCAGAAATGTTTACTAATTTGATGTGTTCTTCTTCCTGCCAGCCTCTTTTCCACATTGTCTATGATGTTATCATGAGATTTTATCAGAATTTCTGAGGAAAGCAAGGTACACTATATTTTTACACTTCTCCTGATCTGTCAATCCTTAATACTAACTGTAGGTTTTAGAATGATTATATTTTATTAGCACTGTCTTCTTTTATAGATCTAACTGTACATGAACTCGATGTACTCATACTTATGCAAATACACAGATAATTGTACTGTTTTAAATAAATGCTTTCAATTATATAGACATGCCTTTGTTCTCCATGTTTCTTTGTTGTTGTTGTTGTTGTTGTTGTTGTTGTTCCTAGTTTGTAGATATTTGTGTGAGTGTATGTGTGTCTTTGTGTATAAAGGGATTTAAAGTGTTTTAGATATAAATCTAGCATACCACCCATAAATCTAGCACAGCACCCAAGTTGCTGTGAAGTCCATGTTTGTCCTTCTTTATGATTGCATAATATTCCATTGTACCTCACATCTTTAAAATAAAAGAAAAAAGAAAAAAAATTAAATACATGACTTTTGCTTATTAAAAAAACCCAAGATGCTGGGCTCGGTGGCTCAGCCTGTACTCCCGCGCTTTGGGAGGCTGAGGTGAGTGAATTGCCTGAGCCCACCGGTTCGAGACCTGCCTGGGCACCTTGGTGAGACCTCATCTCTACAATAAATCAAAAAATTAGCCGGGTGTGGTAGCGCGCGCCTGTAGTTCCAGCTACTTGGAAGGCTGAGGTAGAAGGATCATCGGAGCCCAGCAGGTCGAGGCTGCGGTGGCCGGGAGTGTGCCACTGCACTCCAGTCTGAGCAACAGAGTGAGACTCCAATTCCAAAAAAACCCCAAAAAACAAACAAACAAAAATACACCGAAAATACCATATACATTTATCATACAAGGGGTGGATTCTCCTACAAACTCTGATGCAGGAAGTTTAGATGACCTTCATCAAGTCATCTAATATCTGAGAAACTCTATCCACTCAGGTGGACTGATTGAATTAAATTATTTTGAAAATAACTCTAAAAATGCATGAAACTATAAAACTTACCTTTGTTGCTATATATAACTAGTCTTTTATTTATAACTCTTCAGAAACAGGATTCTAGATCAACTTCTGGTCGTTAAAATCTTTCCACAGGAAATGAATAATGAAGGTGATAACACAAAGCAGAAGATTTTTAGAAGTGGCCATAACCTCATATATAATATTGGTTTTCCCAGCTTCATCGTGGATATTATAATCTGATATTTAAGTATTTTCCTGCATTACCTGATTATATCTAGTAGATGATGCAAGATATTAAGATATTTCTTTAGTGATTAGGTATTTCCTTAGAGACTGGAACATTATATTCTTCTTTGTTGTTGACTAAAATAATAGATAATACAAAAGCTGCACTAGAAGCTAAATATTTTTATAGATAGATTTTATTCATTTTCATTTATGATACATGAAAAAATTATTACAAGCAGAGGGAGTCTCAGCAGATATATGCAGGTTTAGCTTTAATACCTTTCTCTGATACTAAGCTTCTGTGATGCTCCAAACTCCCCTCCCATTTGAGGTGTGCTGCATCTCTAGCACTGTGTCCAAAGATCACCTATTCCTTTCCCTACTGACTGAAATGTATTATCTATTCAATTCATTCTTATTGTTCAAGATTCCCTGACAATCAAAGTAACTGTTTATGAGGGAATTAGAGTTGAAGATAAAATTAAGGTTGCTAATCATCTGACTTTAAAATAGGGAGATTATCCTGGATTATCCCAGTAATCCCAATGTAATCACAAGGGTCCTTAAAAGTGGAAGAAGGCAGAAAATAAGGTCAGAGCTATGTGATGCGAGAAAGACTTGGCTGACTTGGCTGGCCATTGCTGGCTTTGAAGCTGAAGGAAGAAGAAAACTATGAGAGAAGGAATGCCAATAACATTTAGAAGCTGCAAAGACAAGGAAATGAATTCTTACCTAGAATTTCCAAAAGGGTATGCAGCCTTGCTATCAACTTGATCTTAGTCCAATGAGATCTTTGTTGAACTTCAAGCCTACAGAACTGTAAGATAATAAATTGGGTTGTTTTAAGCCACTAAGTTTCCGGTAATTTGTTACAGGAACAAAAGGAAACTAAGACAGCATCCATTCCCATCCCCACTGATTAAAGCTCATCTATTTTAACATAAAGAGCTATCATATATACCCTCTTCCCCACGTTGCATATATTCACCACCTTGCATTTTTCTGGACAAGGGAAAACAGGTAATGCGAGACAGACCAATCAGAACCCACCTTCCTAAAATTTGAAACATGACAAGAGGAGTAGAGAAAAGAAAGTAGCAGCGGTGTATTTAACCTGATTATGACCCCAAAATTGTTGTGTCTGCTCCCTTGCTTTCGATAACTGCCTGGTTTTGACTTTCTGAATCCTAGTTTGGTACCATTTCTTCAATATTTTTAGCTATACCATGTTTTTCCAATAAATATATTTTGTGGTGAAGCTAGCCAATGTCATATTATTTAAGGCACCTGAATTGGCAAATATTCTCAGGTACTTTATTTATATTTACGTTTTAATTTATTTATTTATTCACTCATTTTTATACAACTTCTTTTATACACAAGACAGTCTTTAGAGACAACAGGCAACTCAAAGGAGCAATTATAAGGCTCAAAATTTTAAATAGCATATGTACTTTGGACAACAGAATAATAAAATTTTAAAACACAAAAGTAGTTACATCCAGGGCATTTGTATAGAATCTACCCTATGGGAAAATAGAAAGAGTATGGTGTCAGATCCTGGACTAGTGCCTGAAGCATAGAGAGCACACAACTATTTGTTCAATGAGAGATCAAAATCTAAAATTAAAAGTTAAAAATTTATGAGCATAATTAAAGGAAGACAATAGAAAGCTCAAAACCAAGGAAAAACAAATAAAGTTATTTGTAATAAAAATGATTTGCCAACTATTTCTTTTTGACACAAGAGGAGAAAGTTTCAAGAAGAATAAAAAGAGATGAAAGAAACTGAAATGGCAAAGATGAATGTAATCCAAAGGCTAGTGAGTACATCAGGAAAAGAGCTTAGTATTAGAGATGTTATTGCAAAATAACAGAATGACATATTATTATAATTTCAAGCCAAATTATGAATCCTTCCTTCTTATTCATCCCATCCCATCATATCAACTAAGAACTTCAGTAGATTTAATTTCAGTAATCCCATATAGTTGTGTTGGTTTACTTCCTTATTTCATAAACTCAGTCTTACATATCCATGGGCCTCCAATCTCAAGAGCAAACAACCAGAATCACTTGGAATCTGGGGTTAGTATTACTTTCATAAAATACTCTGTGGAAGAAGAGCTGGAAATCCAAATACTTATCTCACTGACATGTGACCCAAAGAGCCTATGACATTCTCAGCTCTCTGGAAAAATGTGACAAAATAATTTTTAAACATCTTCTATCCCTAGACTACTGAATCCATACACACAATATATCAAAAGAATAAGCATTTTTTTCCAACTTTTCATTAAAAATTTCAAACACATGGAGAAGTTGCAAAAATAATATAATAAAATCCTTTACATTATTCACCTAGTTTATTTACATCTTGCCCAATTTGTACCTCTGTCTATCCATAGCTGGCTCTGTCTCAGGCTGTCATATATATATATATATATATATATAATGTTTATATAATACCATATGTAAATTACAGAAAAATGAATTAATATAATTAATATATGTGTTATGTCTTCATTCCTATGTATATAAGACAAGCTTTTTTTCTGAAATATTTATGAGTAATCATGAAACCCCATTCAGAAGTATTTTAAAATATAGCTCCTAAAGGTAAATACATTCTCCTATGTAATCACAATAAAATTACCTCACTTAGAAAATTAGCACTGAAAAACACTATTGTCTAATACTGAGAGTATTATCACATCAACCCAACTTTTGCTTTTAAAGCATTTTTAAAAAATGCAGGATAAATTATCTATTTAATTGTCATGTTTACAAAAGTCAATAAAGCCAGGCGTGGTAGCTCATGCCTGTAATCCCAGCCCTTTGGGAGGCAGAGGCGAGAGGATTGCCTGACCCCAGGGGTTTGAGATCAATCTGGGCAACTTGGCAAGACCTCATTTCTATAATAAATCAAAAAATTAGCCGGGTGTGGTGGTGCATTCCTGTAGTTTCAGCTACTTGGAAGGCTGAGGCAGAAGGATCACCTGAGCCCAGCAGGTCAAGGCTGCAGAGCCCATGAACGTGTCACTGCACTCCAGCCTGGGCGACAGAGAGATTCCTACTAAAATAAAGTCAGTCAAATAGTTATTTTGTACTTCATGACATCTACACTTGAAAATAATTCATAACAGTTTTTGCAATTGCTCAGTTTGAATTTGTTTACTTGTTTCTTTATGCATATATTCGAGTTTTAAAATGTTGCAGGATTACTACATAAATAACATTGTGTCTTTTACTCTACATTGTATTAAGATGCACTTGGTTTCAGTTTCATTACTGTTGATGTTAAGTTGAATCACTTGATTAAGGTGCTGTCACTAGACTTATACACTGTGAAGAAACATTTTTTCTTTGTAATTAATAGACAATTTTTGAGATGATGCTTCAAAACTATGTGAAGACTGTTGAGCAAGGTGGCAGAATAGACAGTCCAGACTTTCATTCCCTCTACAGAAACACAAAAATCAAAAACAACAAAAAAACCAGATCAATCCTTTTGTGAGAAATCCCGAAACCAATTAAGAGGCCCCTGCATCTTAGGCAAGTGAGAAACTAGCAGCATCAAAGCCACATGTATGGCACCATAGTTTATTTCTCTGGCATAGCTCCTGGCATTTCCCTGGGGTTTTAAGTTAAAGGCTAAACACACATCTACAGTTCATACTTTTTGAGGTACTGTCCAAAGGGCTGGTTTCTTGCCTTAATCTAAGCATTGGCAAAAGGGGGTTCCAAATCTGGGAAATAATGGATAATAGATATTCAGATTCACAAATTCCTAGATACTAACAAAGATGAATTTGAAGAAGTGTACACAGAGACGAGATATATTATAATCAATTTGTGAAAAGTCAAAATCAGAGAATTTCGAAAACAATAAAAATGGTTTGTCATGTACAATGGAAACCTCATACAGCTATCAATGGATACCTCAGCAGAAAGCTTGTGGGCAAGAAGGGAAGGATAATATTTTTAAAGTGCTTAAAAAATAGTGCCAAGAAGAATGCTATTCCAGCAAACTTCCCTTCAAAAATGAAGAAAAGATAAACAATTTTCCATATAAATAAGACAGAAAGCTCATCACTACTAGACATACCTTACAAGAATCACTAAGGGGAGTCCTCCAAATTGAAATAAAATGATACCAAAAAGTAATGTGAAAGCATATAAAAGTATAAAGCTTGCTGGTAAAAGTAAATATACACAAATACAGAATACCACAAATCTGTAATGATGGTGTATAAATCACTTTTGATTCTTCTATAGACGATAAAATACAAATGCATAAAAATAAGTATAAGTACAAAAACATGTTAATAGCTATACAACATAAATGATGCAGTTTGTGACATCAATTACATAAAGTGTTGGGAAGGAGAAATAATAGAATTTTTGTACACACTTAAATGTATCAAGTTAAAATCAAAGTTATAACTAAGATATTTTATTTAAACCCCATAAGAATGACAAATGAAATACTTATAGAAGATACATAAAAGGAAATGAGAAAGGAAACAAAGCATGTTACTACAAAATATCAGTGAACACAAAAATGAGAGCTAAAGAGGAAAATAGAGACAAAAAACTGCAAGAGAGAAATAAAACAATTAACAAAAGGGCAAGAGTAGTTCCTTCTTTATCAGTAATTAATGTAAATTGGAGTGAATTACACTTCTCGATCAGAAACCAGACTGGCTGAATGGATAAAACAAATAAATAAAAACAAAACCAATTTTTATTTTGGCTGCAGAAGGCTACCTTTCAAATTTCAGGATGTACGTAGATGAAAAATGAAAAGATGAAGAAAAGTATTGTGTGCCAATGGTATCTAAAAGAGAATAGACTTTATGTCAGAAACCATTACAAGAGACAAAGAAGGACATTATATAATGACAAAAGAGTCAATGTAGCAGGAAGGTATAACAATTATAAATATATCTGGACCCAACAATAGACCACCCAAATAGATGAAACAAACATTAACAAAACATTTGGAAGGAATGAATGACACCACAATAATAGTAGAATATTTAAATACACCGGTTTCAATAATGGATAGAGCATCTATACAAAATATCAGTAAGGAAACAGAAATTTGAACAACACTATAGAACAAGTTAACTAACATACATAATCAGAACATTCCACCCAATAGCAGCAGAATACACTTTCTTCTCAAGGGCATACAGATCATCCTGCAGTATAGTTCACATATAAGTGATGAAACAATTTTTAAAAAATTTAAGAAGACTGAAATTATACAAAGTATCTTTTCTGACTACAGCAAAATTAAACTAGAAATCAATAGCAGAAGAAATATTAAAAATTTCACACATTTATGAAAAACTAATGGGGCAAAGAAGAAAATAATAGGAAAATTAGAACATATTTTGAGACAAAGAAAAACTATAACGCAACAGAAGAAAACTTATGGGATCTGGATGCAGCAAAATAAGTGCTTAGAGGAAAGACTATACCAGTAAAAAACTTCATTAAAATAAATAAAAATCTTAAGTAAACAATCTAACATTATACCTCCTAAAACAAACACACAATTAAGAACAAACTAGCCCAGAGTTAGCAGAAGGAAGAAAATAATAAAAATTAAAGCAGAAATAAATGAAATAAAAAACAAAGCAAAGCAAAAATCCATGAAACAAATAGTTGGCTTTACAAAACAATCAAACTGAAAAATCTTTAACTAGGTAAACTAAAAAAAAGACACTAATAAATACAATTAGATATAAAAGAGATCGGTGGCTCAGCCTGTAATCCCGTGCCTTGGGAGGCTGAGGTGAGTGAACTGCCTGAGCCCACAGGTTCGAGACCCGCCTGGGCAACTTGGCGAGACTTCATCTCTACAATAAATCAAAAAATTAGCTGGGCGTGGTAGCGCACGCCTGTAGTTCCGGCTACTTGGAAGGCTGAAGCGGAAGGATGGCCAGAGCCCAGCAGGTCGAGGCTACGATGACCGGGAGCAGTCACTGCACTCCAGTCTGGGCGACAGAGTGAGACTCCAACTCAAAACAAAAAAAGAAGATATAAGAGAGAAGACATTATCTTTGATGCAACAGAAATAAAAAGCACCGAATGAAACAACTATGAACAATTATACCTCAACAAATTGGGCAACCTAGTAGGTTTAATGATCATTGCATTTCAGGGATAAATCCCACTTGTTCATGGTGGATGATGGATAAGTTTCTAAAAATATATAATTATTAAGATTAACTCATGGAGAAATAGAAAATATGAGCAAGCTGATAACAAATAAGGAGATTGAAGAAGCTATCAAAAACCTCCTAACCAAAAAATAGAACACCCTGGACCATATGTCTTCAGTGGAGAATTTTATCAAACATTTAAGTAATTTATGCCAAACCTGCACATATTCTCCAAAACACTGAAAATGAAGAAATACTCATTTTATACAGCCAGCATTATGTCTTATCAAGTCAGAAAAAAATAGTATAAGAAAACGAAAGATCAGCAGCCTTGATGAATATAATACAAAAGTCCTCAACAAAATACTAGCAAACCAAATTTGATAGTGCATGAAAAGGATCATTTCCATGATCAAGTGGGATTTATCACTGGAATTCAAAGATCATTAAATCTATAAAAATCAATGTGTCATACCACATTAACAGAATGAAGAATAAAAATCCCATGCTCATGTCAATAGATGCAGAAGCATTTGACCAACTCAGCACCTTTTTATGATAAAAGATTCAACAAACTAGGAATAGAAGAAAATTACCACAACATTATAAAAGCTATATATATAAAGGCAGCAGCTACCAACATACTTCATAGTAAAAAATAAAGTTTTTCCTCTAAGATTAGGAATAAGGCAATGATGCAAACTCTCTCCACTTCTATTTAGCGTAATACTAGAATTTCCACCCAGAACAATGAGGCAAGATAAAAAAAGGTCTTCCAAATTGGAAATGAAGAAGTAAAATTATCAGTGTTTAACTATGATATGATCTTAAATGCAGAAAACCCTAGAGATTTGACACAAAATTTTTTTTTTTTTTTTTTTTTTTGAGTTGGGGTCTCACTCCGTCGCCCAGACTGGAGTGCAGTGGCCGCTTCCGGCCACCACAGCCTCGACCTGCTGGGCTCTGGCGATCCTTCCGCCTCAGCCTTCCGAGTAGCCGGAATTACAGGCGCGCGCTACCACGCCCGGCTAATTTTTTTGATTTATTGTAGAGATAAGGTTTCGCCTGCCCAGGCGGGTCTCGAACCCGCGGGCTCAGGCAGTCCACTCATCTCAGCCTCCCAAGGCGCAGGATTACAGGCTGAGCCACCGAGCCCGGCTGACACAAAATTTTTAAAACTAATAAATTCAGCAAAGATACAGCGTACAAAATCAACATACAAAAATGAATTGAATTACATTTCTACATACTAACAAAGCGCAATCCAAAAAGAAATTAAGAAAACAATCCTATCTACAATAGCATCAAATAAATATGAAGTCTACAAGTTCATGAACTTGCCACCGTGAACTTATGTTGGCAGCACTGTACAAACAACTGAGTAAGGTTTCATAATGTTGGTATATCAGTGTCTTACAACTGTGTTCATGTCGACATGTGGCAGTGTCTTGCTGAGTAGCATTTCTTATTGTTGTTGCATATTTTTGTGTGTCATCACGAGACTGTCAGAGCTTGAATTAGAGCAATGAACAAACATTAAATTTGTTGTTAAACTTGGCAACAGTGGAAGTGAAATCAGGGACATGTTAGTCCAAGTATATAGGGATAATGCCATGAAGAAAATGGCAGTGTACAAATGGATTAATCATTTTTCTGAGGGGAGAGAAAGCATCTATGATGAAGAGGTCAGGACAGTTAGCAACAAGCAGAACTGACAAAAACATTGAAAAATTCACTGAATTGTGCATCAAAGTCATCAGCTGACTGTGAGAAAAATAGCAAATGAAATAAACATCAATAAACAGTTAGGAAAATCTTGGCATGAGAAAGGTGTGTTCAAAATGGTCCTGAAGGAAGTCTTGTATCACAACAATGCACCAGCTTACACAGCACTGTCTGCAAAGGAGTTTTTAACCAGTAAACAAATATTTTAACACTACATGCCTGATCTGGTCCCCAATGACTTTCTTCTTTACCCAAAGATAAAGGAAATAATGAAAGGAAGACATTTTGATGACATTTAGCACATCAAGGGTAATACGACGACAGTTCTGATGGGCATTCCAGTAAAGGAGTTCCAAAATTGCTTTGACAGGTGGACTAGGCACTGGTGTCAATCCATAGTTTCCCAAGGGTGGTACTTCAAAGGTGACTGTAGTGATATTCAGCAACGTGGTATGTAGCACTTTTTCTAGGATGAGTTCATGAATTTAATTGTCACATCTTGTAAAATACTCATGAATAAACTTAACCAAGGAGGTGAAATATTTGTATTGAAAGCTAATAAACGTTGCCAAAATAAATTAAAGATGACACAAAAAGATGGAAAACATCTTGTGTTCGTGAACTGGAAGATTTAAAATAGTTAATATGTTCCTATTACTCAATGCTATTTACAGAATCAGTTTAATCCCTATCAAAATCCCCATGCCATTTTTTACAGAAATAGAAAAAAATGATAAAATTCATGTAAAACCATAAAAGATATAAAATCGCCAAATCAATTTTGAGCAAGAACAAAGCTGAGGGCATTCACATTTCCAGATTTCAAAATCTATTACAAAACTACAATGATCAAAACAGTACAATACTGGCATAAAAAAGCATGTAGGCAAAAGGACAGAATGGAGATCCCAGAAATAGACTCAAGCATATATAGTCAACTGAGATTTGACCAGGCTGCTCAAAATACACAATGAGGAAATAATAAGCTTTTCAATAAATAGCACTGGAAAACTGGACATTCACATGCAGAAGAGTAAAATTGGACCCTTATATTACACTATACACAAAAATCAACATAAAATGTATTAAGGAATTAAATGCAACACCCGAAGCTGTAAGAAACCTGAGGGCAAATTTTTCTTTTCTTTTCTTTTCTTTTTCACGATTTTATATTTATTCATTATATAGTTATTACTCAAACTTCTCTAAAATATTAGAACAGTAAGACCAAAGATCATCAGTACAATGAATAAAACAGGAAGTTTTCCATAAACTTAGCCTTGGTAACACATTTTTTATATGACCTCTAAAAGCACAAGCGACAAAAGCAAAAATAGACAAGTGGAATTGCATCAAACTGTAAAGTTTCTGCATAACAAATAGTCAATGGAGTGAAAGATAACCCATTAAGTGGGATAAAATATTTGGAAATCATATATCTGATAGGAGGTTAATATCCAAAAGAATATAAAACTTCTGCTTACAAGTCAAAAGCAAAATATCAAATAACCTGGCTTAAAAATTGGACAAAGGACTTTTCTCCAAAGAAGATATATAAATGGTCAATAGATATATAAAAACATAGTCAACATCACTAGTGATAAGGGAACTGCAAATCAAAACCACAAATAGATATGACTTCAAACTTTTAGGAAAACCTTTAAAAACATAGAAAATACCAAGCATTCAGAAGACTGTGTACAATGGGTGGGAATTTATAATGGTTTTTATCAAGAAGGGGTGCTGGATTTTATCAAAAGTTTTTTCCGCATCTAATAATATAATCATGTGGTTTTTGTTTTTACATCTGTTGATGTATTTAATTACATTTATGGCCTTACAAATGTTGAACCAGCCTTGCACCCCGGGTATAAAGCCTACTTGGTGGTGGTGGACGATTCTTGAGATATGTTGTTTAATCCTATTTGCTAGGATCTTGTTGAGAATTTTAGCAACAATGTTCATCAAGGATATTGGCCTGTAGTTCTCTTTCTTTGTTGGGTCTTTACCTGGCTTGGGTATCGATGTGATGTCAGCTTCATAAAATGATTTGGGAAGAGTTCCATCTTTCTCAATTGCCTGGAATACTCTCAGTAGGATTGGTAACAGTTCCTTCTTGTATGTTTTGTAGAATTTTGCTGGAAAGCCATCTGGTCCAGGGCTTTTTTTGTAGGTAATTTTCTTATGACATAGTCAATATCCTGGATTGTTATTGGTCTGTTTAGGATCTCGATTTCTTCTTGTTTCAACTTGGGGAGGTTGTGTGATATCAGAAAGTCTTCCATTTCCTTTAGGTTTTCAAGTTTGTTTCCATATAAGTGTACATTACAAAGTGGGCAAAAAATATGAATAGACAGTTCTCAAAAGAAGATATACAAGCAGTCAACAGATACATGAAAAATGTTCAGCCTCACTAGTCATCAAAGAAATGCAAATTAAAATCACACTGAGATACCACCTAACCCAGTCAGGATGGCTATCATCAATAACTCAAAAAGCAACAGATGCTGGAGAGGATGTGGCAAAAAGGGAACACTTCTACAGTGTTGGTGGGAGTGTAAACTAGCACAGCCTCTGTGGAAAACAGTGTGGCGGTTCCTAAAAGTTCTAAAAATTGATCTTCCATATAACCCCCAATCCCCCTACTGGGAATATATCTGGAAGAACTCAAATCACTCTGTAAAAAAGATACCTGCACAGGTATGTTTATCGCAGCATTGTTCAAGATAGCAAGAACATGGAACCAACCGTGCTGCCCATCAAAAAGGACTGGATAAAAAAATGTGGTACATATTATGCAGCCATAAAGCAGAAAAAAGTCATGACCTTCACAGCAACCTGGATGGACTTAGAGTCTATAATACTGAGTGATCTTTCACAGAAACAAAGAACTGAGTGTCACATGTTCTCACTCATAAGTAGACTTTAAACAATTATCATAATATTATAAGAAAAGGATTGGCAGTAGAGGGAGACTGCTAGGAGGGGAGCGGGGAAGTGGGATTGGCAGTAGTGGGAATCTCCCTGGGGAAGGGGGGGCACACTTCATCCACAGGGATACATGCATAATGAACATTTGTATACTTAACCCTGAATTGTACCCCACATCTTTAAAATAAAAAAATAAATAAAAGGAAAAAAAGAAAATGTCTTTTAATAAATACATGAGATTCAGAGCTCCAATAATATGTGAGTACTTTGTCATAAACACTTATATTTAGAGAATAAAATAATTATCTCATAATAGTTACTTAAACTGTCCATACAGGCTTACTGAGTTTTATTAGACTTCAATTTATAGTGCTTTGCAAATATTGTGTTTGCTACAAATTGAGGTTTGTGACAATCTCATGTCATATATGTGCCATTTTTCCAAAAGCATTTGCTCATTTCTCCTTTATGTCATATATTGGTAAATCTTGCAATATTTCAAACATTTGCATTATTGTTATGACTGTGATGGTGATCTGTGATCAGTGATTTTTAGTGTTACCATTGTAATAGTTTTGGAGTGTCATGAACTCTTCTCATGTAAGATCACAAACTTAATCGATAAGTGTTGTGTGTGTTCTGACTGTTACACCAAATGACTATTCCCCTGCCTCTATCCCTCTCCTTGGGCTTCTCTGTTTCCTGAGATGCAACAGTATTGAAATTAAGCCAATTTATGACCTTACAATGGGCTCTTAGTGTTTAAGTGAAAGGAAAAGTCATGTGTAATTCATTGTAAATAAAACTTAGAAATTATTAAGCTAAGGGAGGAAGGCATGTTGAGATAGTTCCAAAACTAGGCTTTTTGTGTCAGTGAGTTAAGTGTAAATGTAAAGGAAATGTTATTGAAGGAAATTAAACGTTCCACTCCAGTGAACACATGTTGATACGGAGAAAGTTTGAATGGTTTAGATAGAATATCAAACTAGCCGCAACATTATCTTAAGTCAAAGTCTAATCCAGAGAAAAGTCAAAATTCTCTTCAATTCTGTGGAAGCTTAGAGAGGTACAGAAACTGCAAAAGAGAAATTTGAAGCTAGAAGAGATTGTTTATGAGTTTAAGGAAAAAAACTTATTCTATGATGTAAAAGTAAAGGTGAGGCAACGACAAATGTTGAAGATCTAGCTAAGATAATTGATGAAGGAAGCTAAAATAAACAACAGTTTTTTAGTGGAGACTAAGCCTACTATTGAAAGAAAATTCATCTAGAACTTGTGTAGCTAGAGAAGAGAATGAATGACTTCAAAGCTTTAAATGACAGGTTGAGTCTCTTGCTAGGGGCTAATTCACATGGACACTTTAAGTTTAAAATCAATGCTCATTCACCATTTCAAAACTCTTAAAATCCTTATGGAATATGCTAAATCTACTTTTTCTTTACTCTATAAATGGAACAACAAAGCCTGGAAGACAACAAATTCGTTCACAGCATGGTTAACTGAATATTTTAAGCCAACTTTTGAGAACTTCTGCCCAGAAAAAAAAAAAAAAAAAGATTGCTTTCAAAATTTTGCTAACTAATGCACCTACTCACTTAAGAGCACTGATGGAGATTTACAAGGAAACTAATGTTGGTTTTATGCCTGTTAATACAATATCTATTCTGCATCCTATGGATCAAGGAGGAATTTTGACTTTTAAGTCTTATTGCTTAGGACACATTTTTAAAGGCATTAACTGCCATAGAGTGATTATTTTGATGGATTTGAGCAAAGTAAACTGAATATATTCTGGAAAGAATTTGCCATTCTAGACACCATTAAAAACATTGATGATTCATACACAACGGTTAAAATATCAACATTGACAGATGTTTAAAAGAAGTTGATCTCAGTCCTCATGGATGACTTTGAGGGTTTCGAGAGTTCAGTGAAGGAAGTAGCAAGAGAACTCAAAATGGAAGTGGAGCCTGAAGATGTGACTGGATTTTTGCAATCTCATGATAATACTTGAAGGAATGAAGAGATGCTCCTTATGGATGTAAAGAGAAAGTGTTTGTGGGGTTTTTGTTTTGTTTTGTTTTGCTATTGAGTCGGGCTTTTACTTTTACTCTGTTGCCTGGGCTGGAGTACGGTGGCACAATCAGGGCTAACCACAACCTTGGCTTCCTGGACTCAGGCGATCCTTCTGTCTCAGCCTTCCAAGTAGCTGGGACTACAGGTGCATGCCACCATGCCTGGCTAATTTTTTGATTTTTTTGTGGAGATGAGGTCACACTATGTTATCTAGGCTGGTTTCAAACTCCTGGGCTCAAGCTGTCCTCCTGCCTTGGCCTTCCAAAGTGCTGGAATTACAGATGTGAGTTACCACATCTGACCCAGGAAAAGTGTTTTTTTGAGATGAAATCTACTCCTGGTAAAGATGCTGTGCACATTGTTGAAATGACAGCAAAGACATTACATAAACATAGTTATTAAAACAGTGGCTGAGTTTGAAAGGATTGACTCCAATTTTGAAAGAAGTTTTGCAGATAAAATGCTATTCACAGCAGCTTATTCTATACATTTTTAATAAAAGAGTCAATGAATGCAGCAAACTTCATTGTTGTTTCATTTTAAGAAATTGCCACAAGCACTCCAAACTTCAGCAATCACCATTTTGATAAATCTGCTGCCAACAACATCAAGGCCAGGTCCTCTATCAGTGAAAATATTATGACTCACTTAAGGCTCAGATAATTACTAGGGTTTTTTTTTATAGCAAATGAAGTATTTAAAAAATAAACTATTGAGATCTTAAATAATGTTTTATTCACTTTTCTCTATACTTTTGATTTCAATAAAAATTAATTTAAAAAGCAACATGGGTAACTCTGAATAGTATCAACATAACTACAAACTCCCAACTTATCTACTAAAATGGTCAAGCCAAACTAGTGGGACAAGTAAAATCACACAGATTCTACATGATTGATATAACTAAAAAGGAGAAAATGCTAAAACTTTAAATTACTGGTTTAAAAAAGTCCAAGTATACGTAAAATTCTAGTGAGCTAACTTCCTTACATTTGCTACAAGCTTTTTTAAGACAGCAAGGGCAATTTGGGAATACACTGTGAAAAAATAAGGAGGGAAGTTAAACCAACCACCAGAAAGAGAAAGATCATCTTTATGAGATAAAACTAAAGAAAAAAAAAGATATATGCTAGATCAGAGCACTGAGTAAGAGATAGAAATTTAAAAGTATGAGTACATTTCAAGCAGGCAATTCTGGGAAGGTAATGCTTTGATAGGAGAAGAAGAAAAGGGGATTAAAAGAAAGAAAGAATTGCCCTGTAAAAACTGAATAGTGAAAGTAGAACACACATGGAAAAATTTATGATCTCTAAAGACCAAAAAAGAAGAAGGAAAAAAGGACACTCAACTTTTGTGTTCACCTCTCTCACATTTAAAAAGAGAGAAAAAGTCACCCAGTAGGGAAATCATACTTTAGTACACGAAGGAAAAACATGCACCTAAACTAGGACTCTTGTTAAATCACCAGCATTATCCACAAAAATGTGGTTGCACATCCATCAGCTAAACAAATACTAAAGAAATAAAATATAAAATTAAAATACAGTTTAGTTGAAATAATTTTCTCATATATCTGATGAAATAGTGGGAGTACTCATAACACGGAATTCCAAATTGAATTAGATCTCCTCATACAAGCATTTGAATATGTGTGTATGAATCAGAAATTTAAAAACTAAAACATAAATATAAAAAAAATAATTGGACTTGATGAATACTGTTAATACTCAAAAGAAAAGGTCAAAATCATATCACAATGAAGAGTAAGTTATAAGCTACAAAGAAAACAATTTATTTAAATTAAACATAGAAACGCATTTGTAAACAAGCACAGTAACCAAAAGAATGAAAATGAGATTTTAAAAAATGGTCAGAGAGAAAAATGTTCAGAAAGTGGCTGAAATGGGAAACAAAGAAGCTTGAACTAGTGTATAATTGGAATCCCTGAAGATAATAAGCAGATAGAATAAATTACAAATTTAATAAATTTACAATTTAATCCAAGAAAAATTGTAAGGAAAAATACAGGACCTAAAATTGTATATTAAGAGGGCTTATTATGTACCAGGATGGCCATCATCAACTCAAAAAACAATAGATGCTGAAGAGGACTTGGGGAAAAGGGAACAATTCTACACTGTTCATGGGAGTGTAAACTAGTACAACCTCTGTGGAAAACAGTTTAGTGATTTCTAACAGATCTAAAAATCCACCTTCCATATGACTACACCATAATGCCCCTACTGGGAATATACACGAAGGAACTAAAATCACTCTATGAAAAAGATACCTGCACACAGGTTTATTGCAGCATTATTCACAATAGCAAAAACATGGAACCAACCATGCTGCCCATTGAAAAAGGGCTGAGCCGGGCACGGTGGCCCAAGCCTGTAATCCCAGCACTTTGAGAGGCCGAGGCAAGGGGATTGCCTGAGCTCAGGGGTTCGAGACCAGTCTGGGCAACTTGACGAGACCTCATCTGTACAATAAATCAAAAAATAAGCCAGGCATGGTAGCACAAGCCTGTAGTCCCAGCTACTTGGAAGGCTGAGGAGGAAGGAGCACCTAAGCCCAGCAGGTCAAGGTTGTTGTGGCCATGGGTGTGCCACTGCACTACAGCCTGGATAACAGAGTGAGACTTCGACTCAAAAAAAAAAAAAGAAAAGAAAAGAAAAGAAAGAGGACTGGATAAAAAAATGTGGCATGTATACATGATGGAATATTATGCAGTCATAAAGAAGGACAAAATTATGAACTTCTCATCAACTTGGATGGACTTAGAGTCTATAATAATACTGAGTGATCTATCACAGAAATAAAGAACTGAGTACTACGTTCTCACTCATAAGCAAACCTTGAACAATTATTATAATACTATAGGAAAGGGATTGGCAGTACTGGGAAACTGCCCTGGAGGAGGGACACACCTCATTAACAAGGCTACCTGCATAATGAACATTGTGTACCTAACCCTGAATTGTGCCCCACATCTTAAAATAAAATAAAAGAAAACTGACCTCTATGATAAACTCCAAAACAATAGTTAAATTATTAGACATGAGTATTATATATATACACACACACATATATATGATGTGTGTATATATATTATATTATATCATTTTATTTTATTTTATTTTATCTTTTTTTGAGTTGGGATTCCAGTCTGTTGCCCAGGCTGAAGTGGAGTTCACTGCAGTGCACTGAAGGCTGAAGTGCAGAAGTGCAGTTCACTGCACATGATCACAGTTCACTGCACCCTTGACCGCCTGGGCCCAAGCAATCCCCCACCTCATCTCCTGAATTGCTGGGACCACAGGCACACACTACCATGCCTGGTTAAATTTTTTCTTTTTTTTTTTGTTTGTAGAGATGAAATGTTGCTATGTTGCCTAGGTTAGTCTTGAGCTCCTGGACTCAAGAAATTTCCTGCCTTGGCATCCCAAAGTGCTAGGATCACAGGCCCAAGCCACAGTGTTTTCCTTATTTTTAAATATTTTTATTTTATTTTAGATTTACTAGGTACAAGTTCATGTGACCCATTCCCCAGATAGTGGACATTGTACTCAACAGATAACTTCTAAACCCTAAACCTTCCACCCACTGACATTTAAGACAAATAATAATAATAATAATAATAATAATAATAATAATAAAACTTTCAGGATATGCAGGCAGAAAAATCAAGCCACTATGCAATACAAGAGATCTAGAATGGCATCACAGTTCTCTAGAACAACATGCATACCCAAGCAACAATAGATCATCACTCTCAAAGTACTAAAAATAAAAACAAAGCAAACATGAACCAAGGATTTTCTATTCAGCCAAAATCTATAGCACTAGGTGAAGTATCAGAGGATATTATTTAAAATAACTAATAAAAGAGTAAAGTATTTAATAAGAAATAAGGAAATAAAGATTTAAAAAGGTGTAAATGCAGAGGCAACTACAAAACTTTTAAATATCAAACAAAGGAAAATGCAAAGGACAAAAGAACAAATAATGTAGAGTAAGACACAGCAAATGTAACATAATAATACACATAACATTTATAGTACAAATAAGAGTTGAGACCAAGAGCTGCCTTGCAAAAATCATGAATATGCTTAGCTTATCTATTAAATGAAAAAAAAGTATAATTTAGCTCACAAGTAAGAAATGAATCTATTCTATATACTATATACAGAAAAACACACAAAAATGATTTAGAAAAACTAAATATACAGGGAATAAGGGGATGACTAAAAAATCATTACAGGCAAAAAGAAAATAAACAAGAAAGTAGAGATAATAATGCTGATATTAAACAAAGCAGAATTCAAAGTTAAAATAACTAAATGTGAAAAAAGTTAGATATTATTGCTAAATGTCACATAATAATTAAGATAAGAAAATTATAAATATCTATAAAATAACAAAAAAACACCATTGTAAGGCAAACCATTTAAAAAATTCAAGGAGATGTAAAGAGAATAATACTGAATAAATAGAATAATAGAGATTTTAACACACCACTCTTGATATAAGATTGATAAAGTAAACATAAATATGTAAGAACATATTTAAATCTAAACAATGTAATTATTTAGGAAAATTGTATGCAAAAATATTAAGTTCTATTGCATATTTAATAAAATATATTTACATATTACTTTTGTTTAAATGTTTATATGCAACATATTTTAAATGCTAAACACTGTGTCTATTATACTTTGATATCGCAGGTATTTACTAGTGACTATCTGCTATAAAGAAGATCTTTCGTCTGCCATCGCTCCAAAGAGCCCTAGTGTATTTTCATATAGAAAAATTTTTATTAAATCTAGGCTGTTCATTTCTTTTTGCTTTGAGGCTCTCCTGGAAAAAAGCTAGGAAATATGTATTTGTGTGTCTATCTATATGCAGACGTATAGATTTCCCTAGATTTTGCTTGATCTGGTTAGCTCTTAAAAATATCCACCTTTTTCTTGAATATCAGGTATTTTTCCTCCTCATCATTCAATAGTGATTTATTTTTAATATTTACAGAAAATACCAATGCACATTATTTTTCTAATTTAAGTAGAAAACAACACACATTTTTATAGTTTAAATTACTAAACATTCATTTTCCTATTTTGCTGGAAATTATTTTATTTCTTTCTGAAATTCCAATTCCTCTCCATCCTTATTTTATTATCTGAATATTGTTGTGATTATAAAATTCAAATATGAAGAGAAATAGTGTCAAAAAGCCTTGTTGTGTGCTCTATCTTCTGACTTTGACTTCTCCTGATTTCATAAAAGGTAATTTGGAAGGAAAGAGGAACATTTGCTTTTTAACTTTCTTCCATGTAAATAATGCATTTCTTTAGTCACCTATTGGGCCTCTATTAAACCCATCTACAAATAAGTTTACTTTTAATAAACATTTTAATAAGAGCAGTGCTATATTTTTGCTCAGAGTAAATGTTCAGAAATTTTATTTATGTACTTGTTCAGCAATTATTTTTATCTACATTCTCCCCTTAATTTAATGTAATACAAATTAAAATATCACAGTATAATTTTGAAATAGAATTTCGTGCATCTAGTAAGACAAACCATGTACTTGTGAAACTGGGGATCTGGTGTCTTTCCATCTGAAGCTATAATATTTTTAAAGCCAAAATATTTAAATGGATCCCTTTATAGATACTTAACACGTGACTCATTATGCCACTATATATATATATACATATGCATATATATATACACACACATATACATATACATATATATATATACACACATAAGAATGATTATTAGGTAAAAAACTGAAAAATTGGGAACTTAAACATGGAGCCTACGATATAAATGAATCATGACAAATATTTGCAAAAATAAAAAAAGAAAAGATTAAATTAGTGAGTATTATAAATAACTTGAATTAGTTGATTCTCAAAATAAACTGACTTTAACAATGTTTATTTCTAATATTATGAAAACAAATGAATAGCATCACTTTCATGGATTATTAGTAATTTTTATTTTATCAAATGTGTTTAACATAAATATTAGCTCAGTATCTTTTTATTAAGAATATGGCCACTAGAACTTCTCTAATGCACACATTAATCCATAGAAAATCGTAGCCCAATCACCACAGAGGTAATACCTGAATACTTTAAGTGCCAGAACAATGACAGTCAGAAAATTCTAAATTATATTTTATAAATTTTCATGTAATTGTACGTTAAATTACAGTAAAATAATTTCATATCTGTCTCCTTTTATCCTATCGTTATTTGCTAAATGATACCTTCCTTCACAAAAATGGAACTGAGAAAATTTCAGTTAATTAATCATATATGCTACCCTATAAACAGGAATATAACAAATATATCAGAAAAAAAACAGTTCAAAAGGACTCATGACAGAAAACTTGTGCTTTATCTTTATAGACAATCCACTACCTATTGAGTGATTACCAAGGGCTTCTGATAAATCAGACCTCCATAGCATTTACTTCTGGAACAGCTCTGCAAGTCCCTGAAATAGTTTCCTTATGCTCTATAGTGGCCATGTCTTAATTTGCAAATCCATGATGTGAAAAGAAGGGAATTGTTCTAAGTATCAGGTTCACTATTACTTACAGATGTTATCACTTACTTCTGTTTCTTTCTTTCTTCAAACACAAAAGACACACACAATCACACACAAAGAACCTTCCCATACACATATACATACACACACATTCAGAATCAGAGTCCTGCCAATTTTAAGGCAAATAGAATAATTTAAGGGCAATCATGGGAGTGTTCAAGAACATTCATGATTCAGCATGATCTTTATTATCTTTATTTGTAACTGTTTTAATGAGAAAATATTAAGCAATGTAGAGAACTTGAAACATATATAACTGGCTATCATAACTTATTCATACATTTAGGGGGATGAGTGAAATATTCCACTTAGTGGAAGTAAATATAATTTTAGCCAATTCAGAATACAGTCAGTCAGTTTTGGATTTTTTTTCCCATCCATTCATTGGTATTCTCTGACCCCTTTCTTAAAACTCTGAACTGAATGTACATTTTGGAAAATAGGAGATGGAGTGTGTCTGTCCTGTGGTCATCATCTTTCCATGCATGCCGATGTAAAGATCATCCACTCAGCCTTGTTTCAGACAGCTGGTCCTCTGTAATGCTGTCTCAAGTACATCTGTGTAGTTACTCAAGACAACCACCTTTTCTGTATTACTCATGCAGCAAGCTGGAGAAGGTGAAAATTTCAAGATCTTTGTGTCTTCTTGTTTATTAGACACAAAATGACAACACTCATATGAAATATTAATAAACAACTATTTACAGAGGTTTTGTCAATGTTAAGAGAAATAACAAGCATTATTGAGATGCCCAGGGGCTAGAAAATCAGGAAACCATGCCTATCATTGGTTGTGGTAGGGAGAAGAAACAGTGTTTGGGAAGCTTCACTGGAATCTGGAACCATAATAAAGGGGAAAATCAAAAGAAGTTATAGAGTCATTGCAGAAGGCAGACACTGTCAGATCTTCCTGAAAGCTAGAAGGGAGTATAAGTACTTTGACATATCTCTCATCCTGCCTCATCACAGTGCCCCACATTGACGGAAACCAACTGGGTGCCATGAGGCAAGGGATCTTGAATGATATAGTTCACAATGCTTCAACCTCTGGGTCAAAGAAAAGGGTTAGAGAAGAGCAGAGAATGAATCTTGGAAGTGGGCAAACAAAATAACCATCACATCCCAAGACTTCAGACAGAAAATAAAGCATAGGCACACTTAAGAATAATTGCAACTCTACAGTTTAAAAATTCATTATTTCAAGCTTAGAAAACATAGATTAGTTTATCTTGTTTTTATTTTGTTGTATTTTACCTTTCACGAGACTTGAATATCAGGGTCTAGTTTGAATAGGAAAGGATCTTTGTTTAAATAGAAAATCCTATCAGTCTCTGTTAAAACATACCCAAGGGAATAAATAACAAACATTCACAAAAAATCTGTACATGACTGTTCATAATAAAATTATTCATAATGGTCAAAAAATTGATAGAACATAGGAGAGCCTCACAATAGAATGCTATTCAGTCATAAAAAGAAAGAAAATATCAACACATGCTGCAACATGAATGTAACTTGAAATATTATGCTAAGAAGGCAGCCATGAAAAACCACATATACGGAATGTTTGGAAGAGGCAAATCTATAGAGACAGGATGAAGATTAATAGTTACACATGGAAGAAGGGGGTGATAAGATGTGACAATTTTAGATGATGAAAATGTTCTAGAATTAGATAGTGGTGATGGTTGTACAACTTTGAGAATATAGTAAAAAGTACTAAATTTTACACCTTAAAATATTGAATTTTATAGTATGTGAACTGTATCTGAATTTTAAACACGATTAATTATGTTTTAGCAAAAATCTTTCTGGATTTTAGGATACAGACTTTGCTTATAATACAGTTTAGATCTTTAATTCTTCTTTAAGAATGTTCTGTAACTAACCAATTTTGACTTGAAGGTAGATGCTATTCATAGAAATAATAGTGTTAAATACAAAAAAGTAAAGTTTAAAAAGCTCTGACTTTTTTTATACACTTAACAAGTCAAAATTTCTAATAATGATGACATTGTATACAGTAAATAAAAATAATAGGTAGCAAAAAAATAAGTGAATATTTACCTCTCCCTCCCTACTGATTTCTTAAAGCTCCAGATTTCAGCACTGAGACTCAATCATAACAGTAGAGCAGGAGAAGATATCCGAAAGTCATCTGGGTCAGTCAAACATGTGAATTATATAGGAGATTGCCACAAATGAACATTTTAGACCAACATGCATAATACACTAAAGTCATACATGGTAGTGGGTTTCATCTGTTTGGAGTCTGTAGTAAGATTGCATATTATTGTTCATGTGTGTTTTAACAAAATAAGTCAAAGTTCAGTCTATTTTAAAATGATAAATCCTATAAAATAATAGCAGGCTTTCTACAGAATTTATAGATCTTTGTTTTGTGAACTAAGTCTAGCTATAAGTAAAATAAAACAGTGGAATTTTTTCTGATATGAAGCACTCTATCATCATGTGTATCTCACTCAGAGATGCTGTACTTATTGTGCTATATTCTGGTGTAGGGGCCAGAGGATAAGGTCACATCATTGGGAGAAGAGATCAGGATCTTTCCAAAGATATCAAGCAATCTGTAAAGGTATTGAGCAGTACTGGTTTGGATATGGTTTGTTTGACTCTATCAAGTCTCATGTTGAAATTTGATTCCCAGTGTTGGGGGTGGGGGTTTAATGGGAGGTGTTTGGGTCATGGAGGCAAATCTCTTATGAAAGGTTTGGTGCCATCCTCAGGGTGATGAGAGAGAGCTCTACTAGTTTCATGATAACTATCCTGAGAGCTGGTTGTTAAAAAAAATTCTGGCATCTTCCCCTTCTGTCTTGCTTCCTCTCGTGCCATGTGATCTCTACACATGCAGACTTTCCACCATGAGGAGAAACAGCCTGAGACTCTCATCAGGAATGAATGCTGGCATCATACTTCTTGTACAGCCTGCAGAACCATGAGCCAAATAAACCTCTTAAAAAATTACTCCACTTCAGGAATTCCCTTAGAGAAACACAATCAGACTAAGACAGGAGATGAGAACTTGGAAGGTTGGTGTTAGAGAGATAAGAGAAGTTGCTTTCTCAATTTCTATCTCAAGCTCATACGTATGGAATAAAGAATTCTAAATAAACACACATAAAAATACTCTTTAAAATAATTAGAATAATAACACTTGCCATTTATTGAGTAAATAATTTATTCCAGTGATTGTGTCAAGTGACTTTTTATATATTATATCATGTAATACAGCATCTGTATAAGATAGATACTGGATTGATCACACTTTTCAGATGAGCACACTAAAATGTGTGTTAGAAATACTCAAACACTGACAGTGTTACCTTTAACCCTATTTTCTATCTTTTCTTAAAAGCTGTTAAGTCACCCAAGGTTTTCTCTCAGCATGTCTTACTGGAAAAAAGAATTAACCTGAAATTGTAAGGTCTCAGAAAGCCACTCCTGGCATGTAATATTTGTGATGATATTCATTCTTTAAAACTGCTTTTGTATTAAGAATTTATTTGAAGTGTAAATTTCTGTGTGCGCTAACTCATTTAGTAAGGTGGTTAGGTTAGCCCTGAGATAGAGCCTAAGTTTTTTTTCAAATTATAATTAAGATTATTTGTAAATATTGAGTTCTGAGTCTGCAATTTACTAGCTGTGCAACTTTGGGCAAGCTACTTAACATTTGTGAGTCTAATTTTCTTTTTCTACAACACAGTTGAATAACAATAAATTGGAATGTTACAGAACTGTTTTGAGGATAAAAAGTATAAATTTAGGTAAAACTTTTAGAACCGTGTTTGGTAAGAGGTGATTTTTCAAGAAATGCTTGTTCTTCTTATGACCACTGGTGTAGGAGAGTGTTCTGATGGGTTATGGAAGTGAGGGATGAATAGAAAAGGGGAAGAAAAAGATAATTATTGGAGCCTGTGTTAGTGCCCAATGAAGAAAGGCCTGGATTGAATATCATTGTGTGGGTCCTGGGAAGCTATGAAGAGCCAAGTGGCCACTGGATAACTGAAAGATAAGGAAGTCAGAAATGGAGTTGTATTGGGAGCATCTTGTATTTTGTCTCTCAGTGTTGCCCACATTTAACCCTTTGTCTCCACCTCATGACCAAAATTATTTTGCAGTCATATTTATCTTTTTTTCTAACATCCCACAGAGGTCTCAAATTTGGACCCAGATAGAAACCAATAGGAGATTATTATTTTTTAAATCAGTCTAAGCTAATTTCATGTTATTCCTTAAACTACTGCCCAGCTTAATACTAATAGGCCACCAGTTACTAAAGCTGAAGAGTCAGCTTTCAATTTTTTGAAAGTGAAGTCTCCTTATTTGACTTAGTAGCTACCCCCTTTCTTTGAATTGTCTTTGACTTTTCAATCCAATTATTATTATTTGAATAAAAAGACAAATAACCCAATAAAAGATACAATGACATGATTTGGCCTTTCACAGAAAAGAGAACACATGCAAAGGGAAAACGTGAAAAGATGTTCACCTGCATTAATGATCAGGAAAATGCAAATCAATGCCAGTATGAGATGTCTTTTTCACCCATTTTATTACTGGGTGAAAGTAAGAATTCAGATAATACCAAGTATTTGAGAAAATCTGTATGGCACAGATTCCAGAAGCAGAGCCTCAATTTCTCAACCTCTACAAACAAAGCCTCTACCAACAACCCCTGGGGAGAGGAGAACCTATTCAGCAAATGGTGCTGGGAAAAATGGCTGATCACATGCAGAAGATTGAAACAGAATCCCTACCTATCACCATACAAAAAAATTAACTCTAAATGGATCAAAGACCTAAATGTAAAATCTCAAACTTTAAGAATCTTAGAAAACGCAGGAGACACCCTTGTGGGTATCGGAGTAGGCAACCAATTCCTGATAAAAACCCTAAGTGGCCATACCATAAGAGATAAGATAGACAAGTGGGACCTCAACAAACTGACAAGCTTCTGCAAAGCTAAATAAACCATTAAGAGAGCAGGGAGACAGCCCACATAATGGGGAAAAATATTTGCCAACTGTATATCTGACAAAGGCCTAACATCTAGCATCTATAAGGAACTCAAACGCACCAAAGGGACAAAAATAAACAGGACCATTAAAAAGTGGGCAAAAGACATGAATAGACACTTATCAAAAGAAGATGTGTGGGCAGCCAACAGACACATGAAAAAGTGCTCAACCTCACTAATCATCAGAGAAATGTCAATCAAAAGCACATTAAGCTACCACCTAACCAAGTAAGAATGGTCATCATTAATAAAACAAACAACAACAGATGTTGATGAGGATGCGGAGAAAAAGGAACGCTTCTACACTGCTGGTGGGAATGCAAACTAGTGTAACATCTTTGGAAGACAGTGTGGCGATTTCTAAAAGAACTAGTAATTGACCTTTCATATGACCCAGCAATTCCTCTATTGGGAATATACTCGGAGAAACTCAAATCATTCTACAAAAAAGATACCTGCACACACATGTTTGTTGCAGCTCTATTCACAATAGCAAAAACGTGGAACCAACCGTGCTGCCCATGGAAGCTGGACTGGATAGAAAAATGCGGTACATATACATAATGGAATATTATGCAGCCATAAAGAAGGACAAACATATGGACTTTGCATCAACTTGGATGGATTTAGAGTTGATCATACTCAGTGATTTATCACAGAAACAAAGAACAGAGTACCATATGTTCTCACTCATAAGGGAACCATGAACAATTAATATAATACTATAAGAAAAAGATTGGCAGTAGAGGAAAACTGCCGGGGGATGGGGGGAGAGTGATGGGATTGGCAGTTGAGGGAAACTGCCAGGGGAGGGAGGGAAACAAGGGTACCTGCATAATGAACATTTGTATACCTAACCCAGAATTGTACCCCACATCTTTAAAATAAAAGAAAAAGAAAATATGTATTGCCAATATCTCTAAGACATTTTGTAGTAATTGTAGATTAATACTGTCACTTCAAAAAACAGTCAGCAATATAGTCTGGAGATAAACATTCACATATATTATGACAAGGAAATTTCCCTACTAATCATATTCCCAGAAGAAACACTATGCAAAACCTCTGAAAATTAAATTTCCATTAACCCACAGTCAGAAAAAGTGGACCAAGACCTGGGTATTAAATCTATATAGGATAAGTGTCTACTAAAATAAAAGTTTTAAATAAGACCCAGAGTCTCCTAATAAAATTTACAAAAATGTCCAAGATATAATAAACAGTCACCATCATATGAAAAACCAGAAAAAATCACAGTCTGAATGAGTGAAGACAATCAACTGACACCAGCACTGAGATGAAAAGATGTTGAAATTATCTGAAAAATATTTTACAGTTGTTATGATAACATGCTTCATCAAACAATTAGAAATTTGCTGGAAAAAAAATGAAAAATTGGAAAAATTCCAGGAAAGAAAAATAGCCAGGTGGAAAATATAGAACTAAAAAGTATAATAAGATAAATTGAAAAATAAAACAAGGCTGGGCTCGGTGGCTCAGCCTGTAATCCCAGCACTTTGGGAGGCCGAGGTGAGTGGATTGCCTGAGTCCGCAGGTTCGAGACCCGCCTGGGCAACTCTGTGAGACTTTGTCTCCACAATAAAAAAAAAAAAAGAAAAAAACAAAAAATAGACGGGTGTGGCAGCACGAGCCTGTAATTCCGGCTACTTGGAAGGCTGAGGCGGAAGGATCGCCGGAGCCCAGCAGGTTGAGGCTGCGGTGCCGGAAGCATGCCACTGCACTCCAGTCTGGGTGACAGAGTGAGACTCCAACTCAAAAAGAAAAGAAAAGAAAAGAAAAACAAAACAAAATGAAACAAAAGCAAACAACAAAACTTCTCTCACTGGACAGTCTCGTCTCTATAGCAGAATAGGGATGAGAAAGGTTAGAATTGGTGACCTAGAGGACAAATCAGTAAAATTTACCCGATTTGAACAACAGAGAAAAATATATATACATGAATAGAGTTAGCCGGGCTCGGTGGCTCAGCCTGTAATCCCGCGCTTTGGGAGGCTGAGGTGAGTGGATTGCCTGAGCCCACGGGTTCGAGACTCGCCTGGGCAACTTGGCGAGACCTCATCTCTACAATAAATCAAAAAATCAGCCGGGCATGGTAGCGCATGCCTATAATTCCGGCTACTCGGAAGGCTGAGGCGGAAGGAT
>CAUYQG010202072.1:0-20328 GCA_963574415.1 Tarsius wallacei | reverse complement strand
CTACCACACCCAGCTAATTTTTTGATTTATTGTAGAGATGAGGTCTTGCTTGCCCAGGCGGGTCTCGAACCCGCGGGCTCAGGCAATCCACTCACCTTAGCCTCCCAAAGGCGCGGGATTACAGGCTGAGCCACCGAGCCCAGCTACCCTGCTAATTTTTTGACTTATTGTAGAGACAAGGTCTCGCCAAGTTGCCCAGACTGGTCTTGAACCTCTGGGCTCAGGCAATCCTCTTGTCTTCATCTCCCAAGGTGCTGGGATGACAGGCGAGAGCCACCGCACCTGGCCAACACAGTAAGTCTTAAAGGAAGAAACCAAGTCAAACACCTCTTAATTCCAGAATCTGTTGCTAAGCCCACAAACACTTAAGCGTCCCCCTGAACTTTGCCTGGGATCACCCATGCGTGCCATCTTGCTTTCACTTCTGGATGTCACATTTTACCAAGCCCAGTCCCCAGTCCAAACACAGCCTGGCCCAATTAGACAGAGCAGTGATCCATGTGACCCCAGCCCTGGTGGACAGTCTCTGAAAGAGCAGTCAGGATCACCAGCCATGACAGACACGAAGGGATACACACAGGGGGACACGGAGTGCAGGGATGACCCCTTGCAGGTATAAAGGTGGAAGGTCACTGGGTTAACTCACATCTAGATGAGAAGGGCGTTAGTTCTAAAAACTGAAAAAGTTCATTGTGAGCAGAACTTTGAAAGTAAGTTGCTACGTGAGTTGGTGGAGAGAGGAAAGGGGCCTTCGGGCAGAGGAAAGTTCAGTGTTGACTCAGATTTACCCAGAGGCAACGAGGAATCCCTGCAGGTTTCTAAACAGCCAGTCACCACCCTGGTTTTTTTTTGTTTTGTTCTGTTTTGGTTTTGGTTTTGGCTTTTGAGTCGGAGTCTTATTCTGTTGCCTAGACTGGAGTGCAGTGGCATGCTCACGGCCACCGCAGCCTTGACCTGCTGGGCTTAGGCGATCCTCTTGCCTCAGACTTCCTAATAGCTAGAACCACAGGCATGCACCACCATGCCCAGCTAATTTTTTGATTTATTGTTTGACTAGGTCTCGCCAACTTGCTCAGGCTGGTCTGGAACCCCTGAGCTCAGGCAATCCTCTCGCCTCGGTCTCCCAAACTGCTGGGATGACAGGTGTGAGTCACCACGCCTGGCCTGGTTTCAAAGTCTTGAGGATGCTGCCCCAAACATTTCTCGTCAACTCTCTCTTCTCTATCCCATGCCCACTGCGGAAACGAACACCTTCTCAGTCTCTAGCCCTCTCCTGCTGCAACCTCCATCTCCTCAAGCCCCTTGCTCCAGTTTGGCCCAATTCATTCTTACCCTCTACAAGCATCCAGAATGACTTATCTAAAATTCAGAGTTGGCTGTGTCACTCGCTGCCTAAATCCTGGAAGTGGCTCTCCCAAACCTGCAGCATAAAGTCCAAGCTCTTTAGCTTGGAATACCAGGCCCTGCCCTTCAGCCTCCTGCCTGCGCTCCCATCCCAGCCTGCCCTTCACACCCTAGCACACCGTGCTGTTCCTGATTTGGGCCTTTTGCTCACTCGGGTCCCCTCCCTGCACACAGACCCTCAAACTGCTCTGATCTATTTCAGTCTTGCGGTACTCGGCCTATCAACATCTGACAACTTAAGACACAATTCTCTCCTGTTTTTCCCCATCCTGACAGCTTGTTCTTGTCTTCTCTGACGGTCTTCTGAGTCTCCCTGAACTCTCAACTTTAGAGGATCTGTAGACGCAGTCTTGGAACCTCTTTTTTTCTAGACTCCTTTCCTCCTTTGATGATCTCATCCTGTCTTATGGTTTTAAACGCAATCCACATGCTTAATGCTCCAAAGATTATATCAGCCCCGACCACCCCATCACTTGGATATATAATGAGCACCTCAAAGTTTACATGTCCAAAATAAGCTCCTTCTGTTCTTCAAATCTGCTCCTCCCTGGGGTTTCCCATCTCACTACGTGTCAATTCCATTCTACCATTTTGCCTAGACCAACTGCGAAAACAAAACCTTGGGATAATCCTTGACTTCTCCCATTTCCCACACCCAATCCATCAGCAAATCTTAACTTTTCCTTCAAAATACTTCTAAAATCGAGTCCTTTCTTAACCCTCTGCTACCATCTTAATTCAGTTGTTTCTCAGTCCACGTTTTTTTCTTACTAGTATCCCCATTTCTACTTTGCCTGTACTGAAGTGGTTCTCAAATGTTTTGATCTCAGAATCTTCTTACACATTTAAAAATTATTGAGGGCTGGATGCAGTGGCTCACACAAGGGGAATTGCTTGAGGCCAGGAGTTTGAGACCAGCCTATGCAACATAGCAATACCACATCTCTACAAAAAATGGAAAGAAACTGAAAAAAATTATTGAAGATCCCAAAGAACTTTTACTTACATGGTTTATATCTATTACTGTTTATGATATTAGAAATTAAAAATTGAGAAATAGTTAAAATAATTTTTTTTAAGTGAGTCTCACTCTGTCACTCAGGATGGAGTGCAGTGGCATGCTCATGGCCACTGCAGCCTCCATCTCCTGGGCTCAGGCAATCCTTCCACCTCAGCCTTCCAAGTAGCTGGAACTACAGGTGCATGCCACCATGCCTGGCTAATTTTTTTGATTTATTGTAGAGATGAGGTCACACCAAGTTGCTCAGGCTGATCTTGAACCCCTGGGCTCAGGCAATCCTCTAGCCTCCGCCTCCCAAAGTGCTGGCATGAGCCACCACACCCAGATAAAATAATTATTGATCATCAAAAAATAATACATCATTATACATTAGCATTATAAAAATAACTTTATTTCAAAAAAAAATTGGTAGGAAAAATGGCATTGCTTTAAATTTCTGCAGATCTCTTTGCTGTCTGGCCTAATAGAAGACTGCTGGGTTCTCATAGCCACTGCTTCAGCCAGTCTACTGCCATGTTTCTTTGGTTGAGGTATGTGGAGAAAAAAAAATATCCAGCCTCAAATAGAGAAGTAGTTGGAGAAGAATAGAATATTTTACTAGACTTTTTGGGTGATTGTGGACATTTTCTTGGATACTATACCAAACTTGACAAGTGGGAGTTTCCTAAACATCATTAGAAGTGGGGAATTTGAAACTGTATCAATTCATTTTTTTAAATTATCGACACCATACAAAGACCACCTGGAATGCTCCTGCAACTAAACAAAGTTGGTTGTATTGAATGTTCCAGCCCAATTGACAGCAGCCACAGCTGGTAACACACGAAGCAGAAGAACTAGCCATCTGAGCCTAGTTTACCCACAAAATTGTCAAAAATAATAAATGGTTATTGTTTTAAATCACTAACTCTTGGGATAATTGGTTACACAGCAATAGATAACCCAAAACATTAGCAATTCAAGGAATTACACTTTAGCCCTGTTAATAAAAATAGGATAATCTCAAGAAGGGCTCATACTTCCCAGAATGGTTATTTTCTGAGAATATGCTAATAGTTATAAATGTCTTCCTCTGTTTTGAAATGTTTGACATTTCTTCAAGTTGTAAATAAGTGTTTTGTGCAGTTTGTTGGGTTTTTTTTGAGAAACTAGAAATTTTATTTTCATGGGCCACTGACGTTGCAAACTCTACATCTTTGTTCTGCATGGTAGTTTTCTGTATTTTTTATCAGAAATATGATGGCTTTGAAGATATTCACTTTTTTGCACAGATAAAATTTTGCTCATCCTTTGGAGATTTCAAAAGAAGTTGAACTCACCTCCTCCTTAGTACTGTGTAAAATTGACAGTGATGTGCTCGTGGTCAAAGGTGTTATACCACTAAGGAACTGCCAGTATGTCTTGTGATTAATATTTTCAGCAATGTTGTTGATAGAAGAGATGACAAGGCCCCAAGATGTCATTGTGATTTCAAATTTGAACATTGGGTTTTTACGCTATGCTTCTTCCAGGACAACAAGTAGCACGGATCCACTTTTCACACTACATCAGTGGTCACATTGAAGAGGAGGTCTATGCCCCTCAGCTGGTTATTTATGGTGTATGTCACTGTGATGTTGGAAGCCGAGGTGGGGGCGGGGCTAGGTTGGCCAAGTAGAGTGGGTGACACCTCATGATCAGGGCTACAAGTCACCAGGGGCACATCTAGGTATGTCTTGTCCTTCAAGGAAAGGAGGATTTGGGCAATGGACATTGGGTTGTGGAATTTCCCCTGTTTAATCTCATCAAGTATTGTGTCTATGGTCTTTTTGCTGTTCCACTCCTTGTTTAGTTTCTCAGGTGTTATAAAGAGAGCCTGCATGGTGAGACCAGTACTGTAGATGTCTCCGATGATGCCATTGTCTTTGATCCTCATGCTGATATTTTCCACAATATCCTTTAATACCTGACCAAACAGGGCTCTGTAAGCTTCCTCTGAACCTACGGGGATCTTGTTGGTACATACAGGTCAAAGCCAAGGTTCCCATTGCTCCCGTGTCACATTGAAGGGAGAGGAGTGGACCAGCAGAGTCTTGGTAAAGCGAACAGCTGTGGGTAAGGTCACCTCAGAGAGTTCTTCTGGCACAGCGCCAAGATTGCCAGACTGGGCCCGTAGAAGGTTGACGCTTTGGCATTAGGGCCTTAGAAGGGGACAGAGAACCCTTGTTAGACTCACATTCACCATTATGAGGACGTTCTTTTGTGCATTTTTAAAAATTCCCCTTGATGCTGAACACAGAACTCACATGCAGGTGTAATCCAGTTCCATACATCTCTAAACACCCTTGCTTTATTTATTTATTTAAAAAAATTTTTTTTATTTTGAATATGTGGAATACAATTCAGGGTTAGGTTTACAAATGTTCATTATGAAGGTACCCTTGTTGATGAGGTGTGCCCCCATCTCCCCTCATAGTTTCCCACTACTGCCAATCCCTTTCTTACAGTATTATGATAATTGTCCAAGGTCTGCTTCTAAGTGAGAACATGTGGTACTCAGTTCTTTGTTTCTGTGACAGATCACTCAGTATTATAGACTCTAATTCCATCCAAGTTGCTGTGAAGTTCATAATTTTGTCCTTTAAGGCCGAATAATATTCCATCGTTCATATACACCTTTGCTTCAAATTTGAGTGTTTATTTCTATTCAACTCAAGACTTCCTTTTATTTTTCTTTCTTTCTTTCTTCTTTTTTTTTTTTTTTAGTTGGAGTCTCACTGCATTGCCCAGGCTGAAGTGCAGTGGCACGCTCACGGGCCACCCTAGTGTCAACCTGCTGGGCTCTGGTGATCCTTCCGCTTCAGCCCTCCAAGTGGCCAGAACTACAGGCACGCACTACCATGCCCAGCTCATTTTTTTTATTTATCGTAGAGACAAGGTCTCACCAAGTTGCCCATGCTGGTCTCGAACCCACAGGTTCAGGTAATCCTCTCTCCTCGGCCTCCAAAATTGCTGGGGTTACAGGTTGAACCACTGAGCCCGGCTCCTTTTATCTTTCAATCATTAAAACAAAGGTATAAAGTTCTTAATCCCTGGGTTAGTGTCTTAAAATATCAGACTCAGAGACTTAAAGATTACGCGGGATTTCAGACATTAGCTCCAGCCTCTGAAGTGCTTCCCCGTCAAGGGTCCTCCAGGCTGTGGTCTTGCTCTGGGAGGAGGCCCCTGCCCCTAGATACGTGGAGAGACACATGAGGTATTGGAGAGGCATAAGAAAGTTCTTTGTATCAAGCGCTGGCCTGCCCTAAAGATGTGGAGTCCCAAGATTTGGATTTCGGTTCTTGGCTGTGGGGTCCAGGAGGGCATCTGAGTGGGGGTGGATACACTGAGCTCCAGGGCGCTGGCCAGGAGAAGCTCCAACTGCCTCCATTGGTGTAACTGGGTGGAGGCTCATTAACACGCAAACAAAAATACAGCATTGTCTTATTGCCATAACCCTCCTCTCACTCTTCAACCATAGGACACAGGGGCAAATCTCATTATTACTGATTGATCACGAACTGGCTAATTTTTCTCACAGATCAGGATAATTTTAGGCATATATTTTAAAAAACAGATTAGATTCATTTTATATTTCAGTTTATTTTTATTTATTTATATTTATTTATTTTTTTGAGTTGGAGTCTCACTCTGTCACCCAGACTGGAGTACAGTGGCTGCTCCCGGCCACTGCAGCCTCGACCTGCTGGGCTCCGGCGATCCCTCTGCCTCAGCCTTCCAAGTAGCTGGAACTACAGGCGCACGTTACCATGCCCAGTTAATTTTTGATTTATTGTAGAGATGAGCTCTTGCCATGTTGCCCAGGCGGGTCTCGAACTCGCGGGCTCAGGCAATCCACTCACCTCAGCCTCCCAAAGTGCTGGGATTACAGGCTGAACCACCAAGCCCGGCTATTTCAGTTTATTGTAATGTTTAAACTGTTTCAAATCTTTCCACTTTTTTTTTTTCTCCACTAAATTTGATTTTTCTGGTTATACTGAGTTAATGTTTTATTTTTTTGTTTGTTTTTGTTGTTTGTTGGTTGGGTTTTTTTTTTGAGTTGGAGTCTCACTCTGTCATCCTGGCTGGAGTGCAGGGGCACGCTCATGGCCACTGCAACCTGGACCTGCTGGGCTCAGGCAATCCTTCCGCCTCAGCCTCCCAAGTAGCTGGAACCACAGGTATGCACCACCACGCCCAGCTAATTTTTTGATTTCTTGTAGAGATGAGGTCTTGCCAAGTTTCCCAGGCTGGTCTTGAACCCCTGGGCTCAGGTAATTCTCTCGCCTCCACCTCCCAAAGTGCTGGGATGATAGGCATGAGCCAACAAGCCTAGCCAGCATAGTTTGTAATAGCAAAAACAAAAACAAAACCAGAAAACCTAGAAAATATCCTAAAATTCATTAATAAAGGTTATGGTGAACAGATTGTCCCCCACTCCCCTACATTCTATGAAACACTGTACAGCCACTAAACAGTGTTACCTACAGTGGCCGTGGTTACTTGGGGCTTGGATTCACAGAGGCCTGTCACTATCAATTCAAGTGCACCAGGAAAGATTTGGGTGGAATTTTGGAAACAAATCTGATTACCAAGGCTGCTATTATTCAGCATATTTTGAGGCTTTTCTTATGATCATGAGTTCCTTTTATAATTAAAAATGCTATAAAAAACAAGTTTGATGTCCCTTTTTATAAACGGGCCGCTCACCTCAATATGTTATTTAGAGCCACTAGATGTCGCTGGAAGCAAATGCTCTGTGTCATGACCGTAGCTGAAAAAGCTGATCCAGGGTCACCAGCCAGCTAGAAATAGGTTGCGGGGAAACACTGGGGCAGGAAAGCCCCTGGGACACCTGCCTTTACTGGGCCAGTTGAGGTCAGGGAGCGAGAGGTGCAAAGGCCCTGAAAAGGAGTGTCTGAAGGATGGCATGGCTGAGCCTGGTCCCGGAGTTGGCAAAGGGTCTTCCAGCCCAACTGGGCACAGCATGTCCCCAACCACACAACCCTCCTTCATCCTGGGCCCTGAACGTGTGTGTACCAGCTGCCTGGACTTGACGATTGGTTTTGTTTCCAAGATGTTTACCTTTATGTAAAACTGTTCAAGCACCTAGAAAGGAGTTTTGAGGGAAAAAAAAAATGAACCCAAATTTATTAATAATCAAACTCCTGACCTCACTGTTAAATTATAGAAGCCTTGTATATCTAATCCTGAATTATACTACACATCTTTAAAATAAAATATATAAAATAAAATATATATACATATATCTATAAAAGAAGATCTATCAGGCACAGTGGCTCACGCCTGTCATCCCAGCAGTTTGGGAGGCCGAGGCAAGTGGATTGCCTAAGCCCAGGGTATTGAGACCAGCCTGGGCACCTTGGCAAGACCTCATCTCTACAATAAATAAAAAAATTAGCTGAGCATGGTGGCACATGCCTGTGATTCCAGCTTACTTGGAAGGCTGAGGTGGAAAGAGTGCCTGAGCCCAGCAGGTGGAGGCTGCGGTAGCTGTGAGCGTGCCACCGCAATCCAACCTGGGCGACAGAGTGAGACGCTGATTCAAAAAAAAAAAAAAAAAAAAGACAGATGTGTGAATACTGATTGAGCATTTGATGATATTAAGCAATTACTCTTGGTTTTTTCAGGTATGGTAATGATACTGAGGTTATCTATGGTCTCACCATGTTGTTCAGACTGGTCTCAAAACCCTGAGCTCAGATAATCCTTTCGCCTCCAGCTCCCAAAGTACTGGGATGACAGGCGTGAGCCACTGCACTCAGCTGATACTGAAGTTATCTTTTTAAGTCCCTAGAACTACATACTGAAATATTTCCTGGGATTTAATTCAAACTAGGGCCAGTAGGTGGGAACATGAAAAAGAACAGGCTGGTCCTGAGTTGATCATTGTTGAAGATGAGTGATGGTTTCATGAGGATTAATTTTATAATTCTCTTTTTTTGAGTTTCTCTATAATCACTTAAAAAAAAATTAGACCTCAAGGTTAAAGTGGGAGGAATAAATGACATATTTGCCAAGGCAAGCAATCAAGCAAAGTTTCTTAGGGCATGACTGAAGCCAGAGAAACCAACCAAGTCATTACACTTGTGAGAGAACAAGAGTTAAATAAACAGGGTCCATTTATTAGTTTTCTTGGATCTTGTGGGGAGGGTGTCACCTAATTTCATTCAGCCTTAGCTTCCTCATCTCTAAAATGGGCATGATGCAATGACATTTTCAGAGATGTCATGAGACTTCTTAAAGTAAATTAAAATGATTCCAGGCCTGAGGAATCTCTGAACCTTAACCTTGCCTGATTTGCAAACATAAGCAAAACTTAACTTGAGCTACTTCTTGCAAATGTCTGTGTTAAAGAAAAACAGACTTTAAATTCAACCAAATAGAAATAGCCAACAAACGTAAATAACTAGAGATTCCAGCAGTGTGGACTAAATAAGGCAACTGTGAATAGCTGTAAATAATTTTCTCAGTGTTACTAATGTATTAATGCTACAAAACCCTGTCCCTTTTGCTCTTTTTTTTTTTTTTTTTGAGTTGGAGTCTCACTCTGTCATCCAGGCTGGAGTGCAGTGGCACGCTCACTTCTGCCTCGGCCTTCCAAGTAGCTGGAACCACAGGCATGCGCCACCACGCCTGGCTAATTTTTTGAATTACTGTAGCGACGAGATCTTGCCAAGTTGCCCAGGCTGGTCTCAAACCCCTGGACTCAGGCAATCCTCTCACCTCTGCCTCCCAAATTGCTAGGATGACAGGTGTGAGCCACCATGTCCAGCTCCTTTTGCTCTTTAATGGAGCCCCTGGACCATTTCTGGCTTGGAGTTGCCTGATTCATGAATCACTGCTCAAATAAACTTAAAGAAATTATTTTTGCTGCACCTCAGTTGACCTTTTTTTTAGTCTAGGTTTTACTCTGTCATCCAGGCTGGAGTGCAGTGGCACCATTGTGGCCACAGCAGCTTACACCTCCTAGGCTCAGGCAACCCTTCCACTGCAGCCTCACAGGTAGCTGGGACTGCGGGCGCATGCCGCCACAGCCCAGCTAATTTTTTTACTTTTTGTAGAGACAAAGTCTTGTTATGTTGCCTAGGCTGGTCTCAAACTTCTGGGCTCAAGCAATCCTCTAGCCTTGGACTCCCAAAGTGCTGGGATTACAGGTGTGAGCCACCATGCCCGGCCAGTTTACCTTTTTAGCAGACTAAAATGAAAAAGCACACACAAAACTATTTTGAAACCCATAAAGAGCAACCCAAGTGCCAATAGTTGTTTATATGAAGCCACTAGTTCATTTATTCACACACATTTCACAAGCATTTGTGAGGTACCTAATGAGAGCTTATTTGGAAAGCGATAGATGCTATGTTAAACACTGCAAGTGCAAAGAGAAATGGGACTTTAGCCCAACTTGTCTAATTCTATGTTTCTCAACTCTGAACACACATTAAAAAATACCTGGGATGCCAGGCACAGTGGATCATGCCCGTCATCCAAACACTTTGGGAGGCAGAGGTGAGAGGACTGCCTGAGTCCAGGGGTTCGAGACCAGTCTAGGCAACTTAGCAAGACATCATCTATACAATAAATCAAAAAATCAGTGGGGCATGGCTGCACACACTTGTGGTTCCAGCTACTTGGAAGACTGAGATAGAAGGATCGCCTGAGACCAGCAGGTCGAGGCTGCAGTGGCCATGAGCATACCCCTGCACGCCAGCCTGGGTGACACAGTGAGACTATGACTCAAAAAAAAAAAAAAACACCTGGGCCTGGGAGTCAGACCAATTAAATCAAAATCTCTGGGGTTGGGTCCTGAGCATCAGGATTTTAAAACAAACCTTCACAGTTATTGATTCTACTCTTTAGCTAGAATTGAGAACCATTTGTCTAATTGATCTTTGATTAATGAGTCGTTCTTAGACAATCATTGAGAAGACTGGCTCTTGGTTTTTGTAGTTCTCAAGCAACTTTCAGTGAGCCAGGTACCTTCTAGGTGTTCACTCCTTGGAAAGATAAACCTTTATGGGTTTCAAAATACTTTTGTGTGTGCTTTTTAGTTTGTTAAAAAGGTAAACTGGCCCAGGCATGGTGGTTCACACCTGCAATCCCAGCACTTTGGGAGGTCAAAGCAGGAGGATTGCTCAAACCCAAAAGTGACCAGCCATACACCCTGTGTAGCCATCTGGCCCCATCTGACCTCCCGGTTGCTGACACAATAGTCAGGCAGTTTCGGCAACCTCTAGTGGAATTTTCCTATGTTGTTCTCTTCCTCATAGGGATTTATCCTTTCTGATTATACTAGATTTGGGGTTTTGTAAACTTCCTAGTTTCAGATATAAGCAAGGGAGACAGGCCAGAGTTCCAGTGTCAGACTTCCGGAGTTTGTACCCCTGAGTCAGGCTGAGCCTGGAAACCCCGGGGCATGAGGCAGACTGCAGTGAGCCTGGCCACCCTACCCCACCCAGCACAGAACTCCCCGGAACAACTTCCGGCTTGGTTTTTTCCAGAATGGTCTGTAAAGAAAGAAACAGGATCTGTTGAAATTCCCAAGAAAGGAGAGAAAATCTTGGTTAGGAGAGTAAAGTTTCTGGAGGAATACAATAAAGTAAAACTGTGAAACTGAGACCCAGATTCTCCAAATCTCTTTACTAGATGCATGAACTGTGTCAAACCACAGAATTAAAGATGGATTTGCAGTGGAGATTTTATTTAACTTATTTACTCTATGTATTCAGGTATCTTTCTTCCTCAGTGCACATTCTCAAATGCAGGACACTTGGATGGGATCTTTCTGGGCATATAGGAAGGGTAGAGTGAGTAAGGCCCACATCCATCCTTTGAGGCAACCTCTAGTTGAGTCAGGCAACCTCGAGTTCAATGCCAACATGCTTCCCTGTCTGTACAGTGAGTTCCTGACAGTTTCTACCACCCCACCAGGTTACCGAGAGGGTTACATGAGGCGCAGGCAGAGTACTGAGCACAATGGCAACTATACAGTGAGCTACGATTAGGTTCACCATGGCGAGATGGCACCGACCAGTGCCCCCCAACTTTCATGTGCATATAGATAACCTGGAGATCTTGCTGAAAGCACATTGGAGGGATAGAGTTTCAGTTTGGGAAGATGAAAAGGTTCTGGAGATGGAGTGGTGAAGCTGCATGATAATGTGAATGTACTTAATGCCACAGACCTGTATACTTAAAAATGGTTAAAATGGCAAATTTTGTGTTATGTATACTTTACCACAATAAAAAAAAGATTTGTTAAAGCCCATTGGGTAGCATTTCCAGCAAGTTCCTGGGTGAGGTTGATGATGCTGGTTAGATGACCACACTTTGAGAAGCAAGGTCTTCAGGGTAATGACCCACCACCATCAAACTGGTGTTCCACTCACAGTTTACACAAGGCATTTCTATGACCACATCCCTTGTGTCTGTAATTCCCATGGTAACAGTGTCTGGTACTGTGTCTAGCCCAAATGCAAACCTCACTCACCTGCAGGCAACACCTTGGTCTTGGGTTGTAACCCTTTTTTTAAAATCAGGGCTATCTCTCCCTGTAGGCAACTAGGTTGTTGCTTGAGGGCTCCCTCACTTTTTCCTGTTTTGACTACTCCTTTTTCAGGCCAAGTCTCCCAAGCAAACACTTCCTGAATCAGCTTAGACCTTGCACTCCCCACTGGTGTGTATGAACCTGACTCACAGGCCCCCCAGCCAAATAGGGAGCATTTGCTTTGCCTATGGGATCTCTGCTGTCCTCTCATCTGGGAGGGTGACACTCTCCTGTTTCAAACATTTTCCTGTGTATTTCCCATCCTTACTGACGGATGGGAAACAAGACTGCTCTGTTGTGTGTGGGAGAGAGCATGGGCGGAATTCTCATTTTCTTTGTTTAGTTATCACTGCTGCCATCAGCAATAGAACACAGAGCTGGGAGCTCGAACCACAGCCAACATCACCCCTAAACAGCAGTTCTCGAAGCGTGTTCTACTTAGGCTAGCAAGTGATTTCCTTCCCAAGAGAGCTCAAATAGGACTCTAATTAGTGCATTTGCTGACAGCTGTTTTCTGTAGGAAGTTCATGCAAGCTTAGACTTTGAACTGTCACTATTGTGTGTCTTTCCTCAGCGTAATCTGCAGTAATACAGCAGTAATGTGTCTATTTCCTGAGCTCTGGGGACCAAGTTCAAGATCACTGGGTCATCCTTAAGTCCACTCAAAAGACCAAGATGTCCTGTCAGCTTTCATATTCTTTTATTTATTTTTTTTAAGTTGGAGTCTCACTCTGTCACTCAGGCTGGAGTGCAGTGGCATGATCACGGCTCATCACAGCCTCGACCTCCTAGGCTCAGGCAATGGCCCCATCTCAGCTTTCTGAGTAGCTGTGTCTACAGGCACATGCCACTAGGCCTGGCTACTTTTTTAAAAAAAATGTTTACATAGACAAGATCTCACTATGTTGCCCAGGCTGATCTTAAACTACTGAGCTCAAGCAATTCTCTTGCCTCAGCCTCCTAAAGTGCTAAGATTACAGGCGTGAGCTGCCGTGCCTGGCTAGCTTTCCCATTCTTATTTTATTTTTATTTTATTTTTTTGAGCTGGAGTCTCACTCTTGTCACTTAGGCTGCAGTGAAGTGGCACGCCATGGCCACTGCAGCCTCAACCTGCTGGGCTCAGGTGATCCTTCTGTCTCAGTCTTCCAAGTAGCTGGAACTACAACACACGCCACCATGCCTGGCTAGTTTTTTTGTGATTTATTTTAGAGATGAGGTCTCCCCAAGTTGCCCAGGCTGGTCTCGAACCCCCGGGCTCAGGCAAGCCTCTCACCTCAATTACATACATAAGAAAATGGGAGGCTGGGCACAGTGAATCATGCCTGTTCAACCCAACACTTTGGGAGGTGCAGGTGAGAGGATTGCCTAAGCCCGGGGGGTTCAGGACCAGCCTGGCAACATGGCTAGACTTCATCTCTACAATAAAATCAAAAAATTAACTGGGCATGGTGGTAATGCCCGTACTTTCAGCTACTTGTAAGGCTGGGGCAGAAAAATCACCTGAGCCCAGCGTGTCCAGGCTGCAGTGGTCTTGAGCGTGCCACTGCACTCCAGCCTGGGCAACAGACTGAGACTCCAACTCAAAAAAAAAAAAAAAGAAAAGAAAACCTCCAACTTAAAAGGTTTGTTGTTGTTGTTCCTTGATCTGAGCAAGTATTATAGTTGGAGACATGGAAGCTGTAGCTATAATCATCACAGCACATAAGACTCCAAGGTTTTTATTACAAAATGAAAACGCCTGTGCCTAAGCCAATCAGCAGCTTTCCCCCTGGAATCATGCTGTGTGTTTACCCCGAGAGTGAGAATAATTTGCTCTCTGGAAGGGCAGAAAACGGAGGGCTGCTACTAGCTAGATCTGTGTCCATCCTGTCCACGCAGTCAAGCCATCACTGTCACACGGGTTTTGCAAAAAAGAAAACATGTATTTGCAAGGCTGCCAAGAGGCCAGAGGGCAGGCAGCCTTCAAATTCACCTCTTTGAAGAGACTTAGGGATACCTATGAGTTAGGGGAGTGGGTGGTCTCAGGTGTGGGGAAGGGTAATTGGCAGTGGGCAAAATGGAGTGGCAGATTCGCTCTGCACAGGCGTAGTCAGGGCTCATAGCATTCTATAGGACAAGTGTACAAAAAGTGGCAGCGTTGCCATGATCTGAGGGTGGAGTTTTCAGTCCTTTAATGTCAAAGGTCACCTCTCAAGCACTTGCGCAGACCCAGGTGAAGTATGGGTGGTCTGACTGAACTGGACAGGGACTGGTTCAAGCTCCTGAAAAACGATGGAAGTGACCACTGCCATGGCGACCCATGAATGGTATCCATAAAGTAGCCAGTGAAGGCTAAGTGTCTGTGTTCAGTGATGAGACCTTCAGCTACATGTCCTTGCTTCCTAGAAAAAGGGAAAAAATAACAAAATGAATGCTACCAAAAGCAAGGTAGGCAGGCAGGCCTAATCAAATTAACTCCTCAGCTTCAGGGCCACCAGCCACTTTAGGAACCCGTGGACTGTTGACTTGTCCTGGAAGGACTTGGAGGGCAAGGGGGTTTGGTGAGTCTCATTCTCAGGAAATCCTCAACAAATACCAACCGAATTTTGAAATAAAGAGTTTTAACTATAAAAGAAAATTGCATATGTTAATCTTCTTACCTGAGAGATAAGCTTGGAATTAACTGTTTCATGAAGTAGAGAGAAAACACAATAGAACTTAGCAAAGCGTTAACACATTTACCAAATTTGCTTGAAATTATTATGGATTAAAACTTGATTTCTGGAATTCCTGGCCACTTTATCACACCTCCACCCTGTCCCCGCCCATTAGAGGAAGTATTTGTTTGACATGCTTTAGAAAAATGAGATCTCCAAAGAGTTTGTAGTCTACTTACATTCTTTAAATCCATCCTCATGGACTTAAAGTTGTCAGCAACAACAACTTCACCCTCTAAGAACTACACATTTCTTCATATAAGTATCTGGCCAAGTGGGCAAACTGTGGTACCTGGTTGCAGGCAACATCATTGCTCTGGATCTTTTGTCTGTCACATTTCATCACACTTTCTTCTTTTCTCTCATTCTTATTTGTCAGCCAATAAACTCTCAGACATCTATTAAAATTAGTGTTTACAAAGAGTTTACAGTTACATAGTTGACATATGGTTTTTTAAAAGGCAGCCTAGGCAACATGGTGAGACCTCGTCTCTACAAAAATAAAAAAATTTAAAAATTAGATGGGTGTGGTGGTGCACCTGTAGTCCCAGTTATTTGGAGGCTGAGGGAAGAGGATTGCCTGGGCCTTGGCGGTTGAGGCTGTGGTGAGCTGTGATCATGCCACTGCACTCCTGCCTGGGCAACAGAGCAAGACTCGGACTTAAAAAGGAAAAAAACAAAAACAAACAAACAAAAAAATGAAGAAAAAACTCAGTGGTCTTTAGTATAGTCACAGAGTATTATTCACAGATTTGGCATATTCCTCACTATCTAATTCCAAAACATTTTCATCACCCCAAAAAGAAATTCCATACCCATTAGCAGTTACTCTCTATTCCCTTCCTTTCCCAGCCCCTAGCAACTCTTCAGCTATTTTCTGCCTTTATGGATTTGCTTATTCTGAATATTTCATATAAATAGAATCCTATGACTATGGTCTTTAGTGCTAGACTCCTTGCAGTCTTTGCAGAATATTTTCAAGGTGCATCCATGCTGTAGTATGTCTAAGTACTTCATTTATTTTTATTGCTGAATAATATTCCATTGTGTAAATGTGCTACAGTTTGTTTATCCATTCATTAGTTGATGAATATTTGGGTTGTTTCCATTTGATCATTATGAATATTGCTGCTATGAACATTCACATACAAGTCTTTCTGCTGACATATGATTTCGATTCTCTAGGACATTCATAGGAGTGAAATTGCTGAATCATCGCTCTTTTCTATATGGTCTAAATTTTCCATGAGGAGCATGTGTTGGTTATAAAATATCTTGGTTAAAAAATATACAATGAATTTTCTTAAAAAATTAAATGCACCCTTATCTTTCTATTTTGAAGAGAGTGCAGATTAACTAGTTTCTTGAGTTAGTCATCTCTACTACGCTTCCAGAAAATCAGCCTTTGGGCTAGTCTCAGCAAATCAGCATCAAGTGGTTTATAACACTAGTCTAAATCTGTTCAGAAAACATATGAATGAGTATTTGTGATTCTCTTAATGGATTTTCCAAGTGCTAACACAGCAAAATGAAAAGTTCAGTCATTCAAGATCCTTCAAAGTTCTTTGATGGCATCGCACCTACCTCTCGGAGGGGAGACAAAGAAAGTTTTCTCTTTGTGTTGCTGTGACCCAGTTAGTAAGGAACTCCCCACTCCTGTCCCCTTGCTCAATCTACTTTCACACTGCTAAGGGCTGGCATCAGACATTTTCTCTTGTGCTCATGTCTCTTTCCCCACTTAACTATGGAAGTGGAAGTCTATGTACGCTGAATGGGCTAGCCAGACACTGGTTTCTCAAATGTCCTGTGACTCTATCCTGTTCTGCTTTAAACATTCTTCTTCACACACTGGTTTGGAGGCAATGTACCCTATAAACAAAGTTAAAATACACATACAAAGATCACTGCAACGTCTGACAGATAGGATCTTCCATAAGTGGATAAAAAAAGATATAGACCTTAATTTTAAAAATGGGATTCAAGGCTGGGCACGGTGGCTCAAGCCTGTAATCCCAGCACTCTGGGAGGCCGAGGTGAGGGGACTTCCTGAGCCCATGGGTTCAAGAACAGCCTGGGCAACTTGGGGAGACCTCATCTCCACAATAAATCAAAAAATTAGCCAGGCGTGGTAGCGTGTGCCTGTAGTTCCAGCTGCTTAGAAGGCTGAGGCGGAAGAATCGCCTGAGCTCAGCAGGTTGATGCTGGGGTGACTGTGAGTGTGCCACTGCACTTCAGCCTGGGTGACAGAGTGATACTCCAACTCATATATATATATACACACATACACATACATGGGGCTCGGTGTCTCAGCCTGTAATCCCAGCACTGGGAGTTCGAGGTGAGTGGATTGCCTGAGCCCTCAGGTTTGAGACCAGCCCAGGCAACTTGGCAAGACCTCGTCTCTACAATTAAAAAAAAAAAATTACCAGGCATGGTAGTGCGTGCCTGAAGTTCCGGCTACTTGGATCGCCAGAGTCCATCAGGTTGATGCTGGGGTGATTGTGAGCATGCCACTGCACTCCAGCCTGGGTGACAGAGTGAGACTCCAACTCAAAAAAAAAAAAGGTATTCAAATACATTAAATAGAAAGATAGGTAGACAAATGAATAGATGTGTGATAAAGCAGGTATAGTTCATTGTCAGTAGTAGAATCTGGGCAGTAAGTATATGGATGTCCACTGTAAAATTCTTTCAGTGTTGCTCTTTTTTTCAAATGTTCCATAATAAAATGTTGGGAAAAGGGCAGTTGGTTCAGAGGACCAGCCTGAGCAACTTGGCGAGACCTTGTCTCTACAATAAATCAAAATAGTTAGCTGGACTTGGTGGCGCATGCCTGCAATTTCAGCTACTTAGAAGGCTGAGGATAGTTGGTTCAGAGGACAATTGGTTCAAAGAACATATAGATACAAATGCTTTGATTTTCCCTGAAGGCAATACTGTGAAAAGGAAGTGAACCTGGCAAAGTACTGACTTGGCTGAGCAATTGATGTCCCAAACATGATGTTACTTAAGACTGAGTAACTCAGACTTTGGCAAAAATGCTGCAGACCCTGGATTGATTCATCTTGATCAATAGAATAGAATCAACAGAAGTGAAACCTACGAAAGTGAAGAGTGGAGGACTTCTCTAAAAGGAAAGGAATATTTACCCTGTTAAACAAACTGGAAATGGATGGATTTTTATTGAAGGACAGAAGACTCTCCTTCTCTGGCACAGAATTAGCGGGCCTGGACTCTGAGGTAACGAGAGCCCCGGGGATGTCCCCTGTGGGTGAGTGAAAGGCCTTTCACCAGGTGGAGTCAACAGAGGCAGTGGTTGGGCTTGGATTTATGCAGGGGTGCTCTCAGTTGAGTGCTCCCTATGTCAAAGCCTCTGTCTGCCCACCAAATGAGATGGTGAAACAAGGTCACCTCCGTAAATGCATGATTCATGCAATTTTTTTTTTCAGTCGGAGTCTCACTCTGTCAGTCACCCAGGATGGAGTACAGTGGCACATTCATGGCCACCGCAGCTTCGACCTGCTGGGCTCAGGCAATCCTTCCGCTTCAGCCTTCCAAGTAGTTGGAACCACAGGCGCATGTAGGCATGCCTGACTAATTTTTTGATTTATTGTAGAGACAATGTCTCACCAAGTTGCCCAGGGTGGTCTTGAACCCCTGGGCTCAGGCAATTCTCTCGCCTCCGCCTCCCAAAGTTCTGGGATGACAGGCATGAGCCACCACCCCTGGCAATTCATGCAAATTTCAATGGATTTATTTTAAGTCTTTCCAGTTGAAAGTAATTCTCAAGGTGTATCTCCTAGCCAAACTACTAATACATGATAGTCCTTTTCTAGCTGTTGCAATTAGAGTCTCAGAAAGAATTATTCATGTCTCATGAATAACCACAAAAATGTATTATAATCATAGAGGGACAAATGTATTATAATCTTAGCCCCACAAAGAATGAGGTGTTGACTTGAGAGGAAAACCCCTGTCCTGTGGGTATGTAAATGAGGGTCATTGGAATTATTTTTTAATGTGCTGATATTACACATCATTGGTATCTATACATATAAATATTCAATTGTCCAGATCATCTGGATACAAAGCTTCAGAGAAAATCAGTGCTATTAGGCTGATCGTTCTTCCTGGTGGCACAAGGTAACATTCTTTTTATTATAAATTATATTATCTTATAAAAGATATGGACAATCAGAAAGGTTGCAAGTTAAATAATTTAATTCATTTTCAATAACGTTTTAATTTGCTTTTATATTCACAGCATGTATTTTTATTTGATTCTTTAAATATTGTTTTATATGCTCACATGTATATATATTTTTAATATGTTATTCAGATGTTTGTCCTAGGTTATATTCAGGCTTTAAAATAGTTAATGTCTGAAAACAAATTGTAGTGAAAGAACAGTCACAAAAATTCTACAGAAATGGATTTTTAAAAATATTCTGCAAATGCCTATTTCTCCTTCTCTCCTTCATATTTTTAGCAATATGTGTAAAGAAAAATAAGGAGAGCATTAACAGCTATAAAAGGGAACATTAAGAATATGAGCCTTTCTGGCCAGGTGCAGTAGCTCACGCCTGTAATCCCAGCCTTTTGGGAAGTGGAGGCAAGAAGATTGCCTGAGTCCAGAGGTTAAGACCAACCTGAGCAACTTGGCGAGACCTTGTCTCTACAATAAATCAAAATAGTTAGCTGGACTTGGTGGCGCGTGCCTGTAATTTCAGCTACTTAGAAGGCTGAGGCGGAAGGATCACCTGAACCCAGCAGGTCGAGGTTCCAGTGGTGCTGAACATGCCACTGCATTCCAACCTCGGTGACCGGGAGACTCTCACTAAAAAAAAAAAAAAAAAAAAAAAAAAGAAAAGAAAAAGAAAGAACGCGAACCTTTCTAGTAGGCAATAGTGTTTACATAAATGTGGTTTTCATTATGCACTTGAAGTCCTCTTAAAGTCTACCATTTCGTTTCAAACACTGTTTAACCTTGAGGATGACTTTTAAAAATCAGCTGTTAGTTGAGTTCGTTGGCTCAGCCTATAATCCCAGCACTTTCTGGGAGGCCGAGGCGAGTGGATTGCCTCAGCCCGCGGGTTTGAGACCAGCCCGGGCAACTTGGTGAGACCTCATCTCTACAATAAATCAAAAATTAGCCAGGCGTGGAAAAAAATTAGCCAGGCCAGGTTGAGATGGAAGGATCGCTGGAGCCCAGCAGGTTGATGCTGGGGTGACCATGAGTGTGCCACTGCACTCCAGCCTGGGTGATGGAGTGAGACTCAAAAAAAAAAAAAAAGATCAACTGTTGTCAGCTGCGTCGGGACAGATTCTCTTTTGGCATTTCACAGATCTGAAAGAATTGGATATGTGCTGTTATTTTCTGTCTTGATTTCTGTTTTAGTATTACATTTATAGCTCCTTGTAAAAAAAAAGTATTTCAAATGGCAGAATTAATTTTTTTTTTTGAGTTGGAGTCTCACTCTGTTGCCCAGGCTGGAGTGCAGTGGCACGCTCACGGACACCCCAGCATCAACCTGCTGGGCTCCGACGATCCTTCCCCCTCAACCTTCCAAGTAGCTGGAACTATAGGTGCACGCTACCACCCCCGGCTAATTTTTGATTTA
>CAUYQG010202066.1:0-11861 GCA_963574415.1 Tarsius wallacei | reverse complement strand
GGGAGGCTGAGGTGAGTGGATTGCCTGAGCCCGCGGGTTTGAGACCCGCCTGGGCAACTTGGTGAGACCTCATCTCTACAATAAATCAAAAAATTAGCCAGCTGTGGTAGCGCACGCCTATAGTTCCAGCTACTTGGAAGGCTGAGGCAGAAGGATCGCTGGAGCCCAGCAGGTCAAGGCTGCGGTGGCCAGGAGCGGCCACTGCACTCCAATCTGGGCGACGGAGTGAGACTCCAACTCAAATAAATAAATAAATAAATAAATAAATAAATAAATAAAAATAAAATTTCCTGTGGTAAGTAATAAAACACATTTAGGTATTACTTTGGGTTTATTGACTTGAGATTTCTAGTGGCAAAGCTTGGAAATCTAGGGGCTTAACACACTCCTGGGGTGACTTCTGTGCATACAGTCCTAGAATAGGAGAGCCACTACTAAAATCCTTAATGAAGCTAGCCTCCCCTCAGCCGTGTCCCACTTACTCCAGTTTTCAAAGGACACTTTCTGGTAGGCAGCTTCTTCTAAGGTGACTCCCAATGACCCTACTTCCCAGTATTTATTCTATTGTGTATTCTTTTCCCCTTCAGTGCTGGCTGACCCTAGTAATCTGCTTCTCCTGAGTGGAATGTGATGAAGTGATAAGATGTTACTTTCAACATGAAGTTACAAAAAACTATGACTTAAGTCTTGTGCATACTCTTCCTCCCTTACCATTAGATCTTTGGCCCTTCCTGAGGTAAGCCAGCTGCCATGTCGGAGGAGGACCTATGGAGAAACCCATGAGAGGGAGCTTGGAGGGGAATCTGACAAAAACCATGCAAGTGAGTTTTGAATCCCATCTTTTAAACACAGATGAGCCTTGAAATGACTGTTCCCACTGCTGACAACTTGACTTGAGCCAGAGTCACCAAGCTGGACTGTACTAGGATCCCTGATCCACAGAAACAGTGAGATAATAGGTGCTTGTTGTTTCTGTCTGTTAATTTCAGAGTTATTTGTTTCATAATATGTAAATATGTAACTAATGCTCCCTTAAGAAAGGATGCATAGGATTGTTTACCATCATTTTTGTATTCCTAGTCTTTTTTTTTACATTCTTCTCTGTCTCCTTAAATTTTTATTTCCCTTAATTTCTTATGTGTTCTTCAGTCTCCACAATCCTTTTTGTTGTTGTTATTGTTGTTTTTTGAGACATTGTCTCACTGTCACCCATGCTAGAGTGCAGTGGCACAATCATACCTCACTGTAGTCTCTAACCCATGGGCTTAGACAGTTCTCCCTCTTCAGCCTCCCAAGAAGCTGGGACTGCGAGTGTATAACACCACTCCTATTTTTTTTTCATTTTTGTAGAACTAGTGTGTTACTATGTTGCCCAGGCTGGTCTTGAACTCCTGGTCTCAAGTTATCCTCCTATCTCAGCCTCCTAAAGTTCTGGGATTACTGTGCCCACCCTCCTGGTGATCCTTGACTCATATCTGTTACTATAAACTGGCCAGTTACTAAATTAGGTCAGCCTGCACAGTAACTCTACTTTCTCTACTTTAAGAGTGAGGTAGACTGGCACAGGTTTCTGCCATTGACCCCTTATTTCTGGACACCATGGACATTCAACATCAAAATGACTATATCCTAAAGGACCTTTGGAAGGTAAGGTACTAACACAATAGTGTTCTTTCAAAAAGTTGAGTTGCCCAGGCCAACCGAGTTGATAGGATTAGCTATTATTTGAGAGTTTTTCACATACAGGTGATAGTTAAGTTAAAAAGAAAACTTAAATCTTCAAAAGGTAAGAATGTAGAGCCTAAAAAAAGTTTGAGGTAATGTGTTTGTGTATGTCAATAGGGAAGGTGGGGAGGGAGAGAGAAGAGTTTTTTATAAAACTAGACTTTTTGTCACCTAACTATTCTGTAACGTTTGCTGAAACCATCTAATTTGTAACAAAAATATGCAATATGAACTTTAGAAAAGCATAAATACCACTAACCTGTGTTTTCAAGAATTTGAGGGATTTCTTTAGGTAGGTAAACCCCTAAAATAATTTTCTGAGAATAAATCTGTTGACATGGCAATCAGATGATGTAGAAGCATGGCACTGTCCTCTAAACTTTCCTTAAACCCACTGAGCTGTGAAGACTAGGTCTAATATACTTTATTGTGGTTTGAACCTTGACTGGGAGTACATGATTAACAGTGTTGTAAAACAACACTGACTAAGACTCTGGCCAAGAACCTCCCTTTAGTATATGGTAGCTGGACTTTGACTCTGCCTGCCAAAACCAAATCAACTGACTTATTCTGTCAGAAGTACTAGTCAAGCTGTTTATTTGACACTGGGGAGAGAAAATGAACTGAAGATTGCATGGATTTTGCTAATTACAATAGTCTCTGCTGGCACCATGAAGACAGACTTACTGCTAAATATCTCTACTTCAACCTTTTATTCCCTTAGCTAATTGTTAGTGTTAACAGTGTAGTGTTAAAAACATGGGCTCTGAGGTCAAAGTACCTGGGTCAGGAATCTGACTCTGTCCTCTACTAGTTCTAGCTCCATGCCCAAAATAGTTGAATTTTCTGAGTCTCAATTTTCTCAACTATAAATGGGCATCTTAATAGTTCCTGACTCCTGAGGTAGAGAGGATTATGAAGATAAAGGAAGGAAGAAAATATATGGAAAACACTTTAAATATTAGCTGCACATAGTCCTTAACAAATGCTAGCTATTAATATGTTTGCTATTATCAGGATTATTAATTGCTCTTAATTCCATGAAGTTACCCATAAACTTTAGTGAAAAATTATTTTATGTTTTAATTCCACTTGTCTATGCTTTCCGAGTTAGGAATATGAGGCCTTTTAAAAGACTACAACTCTGATCAAAGGCTTTAATTTATAAAATGTAAATATTTTCTCAAAGTTAAAGTTATAATTAAATATATTATTACAAATGTACTGAACTCTATACCTTTTGGGTCTTAAAGTATACATTTATTTCTCCATATGATTTTTAACTTAAAATGTAATAACTTTATGTTTACCACTAGTAATTCTTATCTATTGAAACATCAACAAAATTGGTTTTTTTCTTTAGGTTTGGAAAAGATTACCCCAACTGTACTATTTTTTATGGAATTTTTCCTCATATATGTTGTTCTTAGTGCTTTATTCATTACTAATAAAAAAGACTTTTTTCTTTTCTATATGTGTGTAAAGATAAGGAATTGTATATTTATAAGGCAAGTACCCCAGCTTGAGTGGTTTTCTGATGAAGAATAGGTAAAATAACCAGATATTTATTTTTCTGCCAGCATGATCAATGTTTAACTGAAAATACTAAATTTGTTTCTTGTTTTTTTCCTTTACCTTTTTCTCCCCAGAGACAATTATAATTCAACCATCTTAGCACATGAGAGTCGAGGTAGTCAAAATATCCTTGCCTTATTGTTGTTATTTTTGTTGTTACAATATACACACCCTAGATTTAGATAAAGAGGTACATATTGGCAAGCAGGCCTGGATACCTGGAGGACTTGGCCAGGTCTTTTCATTACTCAGAGTCTGGTTGAATAAATCAACTTAGGACTCTTTATTTAGTGGCATTTACACTAATGTTGGCATGAGATCTTTGTTTAGTTATAATATAATTTCTTTAAAGCTACATTGGTTTTTAAGAAAAGCATTTCTCAGTTATTGTTTTGCAAATTAATATATGTCAGAATAATTTCATAATGTCTGGCTCTCCTAACCTTTTCTTGAAATAAAATTCTACTTTTAAACCTTCACTTTCATCTCCAAATTTAATGACAGCATTTAGAACAACATCTCAGGAATTTAGAAAAGTTTCCAAGTCAAAGGATGTATGATACTTTTACCAATTACCACAGCTTTGCAAATGCACTTATTATGGAGGGACATTAAATCAACAATAAGTAAATATTCTATAACTATTCATTTCAAAGCTATATGGCATTTCGTGGATCTCTAGCATATTGTAAAGTCTTAGACTATAATACAAGGGGAACCCCTCAAAACAGAATTTATCTATTAAAAAATTGTGTATTTATTCTTGCGTGTTTAAATGTCAGTCACCCTCACGGTACTCTCCATTTGATGCAACACACCTATCAAGACTCTTTTTCAACTGCTCAAAATAGTTTTTGAATTTGTCAATTTTGATGCCTTTTAGTGCTTCTGCCATTTTTTGTTTCACCTCTTCCACATTGTTAGGACATTTCCCATTATCATCCAATGAAACAAGAAAATGTGTCTCAGGGCAATCAGGTAAATAGGGTGGGTGGGGTGTGGGGGTCATGATGTTTTAGATTAAAAACTGCTGAAAACTCAGTGCAGTGAGGGCAGGTGCATTGTCATAGTGGAATAACCAGGTATCTGATTGCCACAACTTGGGACAGTTCTTCTGCAAATCATGACTCAACCTTCTCAGAACTTCCAGATAAAAAAACTTTGGTTGACCATTTGATTCAAATGAACAAATTCTGAGTATACTACCAGGGCCCGCCCTCCAAATGATAATCCTGATTTTTGGAGGGTTTCCCCTCATATGTTTTACACCCAATATCTTCATTCCCAAGGAGATACTTTATACTCTTAATCACTCATTCAATGATTATTTATTGTTTGATGCAGTATTTTGAATTCTGTAAGTATAGTAATGAACAAACAAGGTTACTTTCCTCATGGAGCATACTCTTCAGTGGAATGAGACAAGTCAATGAATAATGCTTGAAAAAATACAGCAAAGGTACAATAAATAGAAGGACATACTGGGTGGAAGGGGATGATATAATTAATATAGATAGGTAAGGCCTCTCTGCAAAAGCAATGTTGGAATGGAGAAGGAAAAGAGGGGTCTGTCCATATTTAGGACAAGCCAGTAGACAAGAAAATATTCAAGAAACAGTGTTGAGACTGATGTGACTGAAACAAAGTGAACAAGGAGGAGAGTAGTGGGTAGTGAAGTTAAATGGTGGGGGTGAGGAATTACCATATCAAGCCTTGGAGGACATTGTAGGGACATTGGCTGCTCTTCAGATCAAGATGGCAAGCTTGGGAGAATTTTGAGCAGAGGAGGGAGATGAATTGTGTTATAAAAGGATGCTCTGGGTCCTATTCTGTAAAAGTAGACTAAAGAAAATGTAGTGAGAAGACTCAGCAAGGCCAATTAGTAGTCCAAGTAAGATGAGAACTGAAAATAGGGCATTGGATTTATGAAGACAACTGTGATGACCTGACAAGAAAGCCATTATGGATGAAATTTTACACAAGCAGACACCGAGATGGACTTTGGCGTGCTGGATATTTATTAAGGATTCACATCTGGGAAAAAGAATGAAGAAGCAAGATAGGTAAAAGAAATATCTGGCCTGTGATGCAGGTTCAAAAAAAGCATTGGTCAACGCCATAGTGAGCCATGAATATAAATGAAATGTTAAGAATGTTCTGCATTGAACTTAAATATCTGGATCTTCATAACCTACTACAATCAGACATTGGATGTGTGCCTGCCAGGAGAGGCATGTGTTTGTACAAAGTAGCTCTCTGTAACTGAGGCAAACTCTGAAAGACCTGAGAACTCAACTTTATGCACGCAGTGATTCCATATCAAGGAAAAATACAAACATAGGGAGGGAACTGCTGAAGCAGTCGGTGTCCCGGTGAAGTCGAGAGATAATGGAATGTAGTTGAGTTTTGTACAAAAATAATGTTAACCAGTAGTTTTCTTTTCTTTTCTTTTTTTCTTACATAGGATTTATTAAGAAGACAAAGAGCAGGAGGAGGGGCTGCCCAACCAGCGGTTTTCAAAATATATGTATACACATAACTGTAAGTCTATTTCTAGCTTTAGTAATGTTAAGTGCATGCTTATTAGAGGGAAACCCATGAAAGGGAATCTTATGAATTTTTTTCTACTCAATTGCACAAGTTGTCCCTTAGTGAATGAATCTAGGGATATTTTCTTTCATAAATCTCTAATAGAATTATTCATTTCAACAATATATGAAAATGTTTTGCTGTCATTTAAAATTTGCTTGAAGAACAGTAGACCACACTGAAAAAAATGTTTACTTTTTGTGAAATTTTGGCTCTGAAAGTTTTTTGAAATCTGTGGTAGTGGCCTTCATACTTTCCACCTCCACCATAAGGTCTGAAAGGCACCCTTTAGGAGTGAAGGTTAGATGATACAGAAATCTGGAGTTGAGTAATGGGGTAAAAACTAATAACTCGTACGTGGATAACATATATATTTTCTGTCAACTCAACTGTCTTTAAACAAAGAGCATGCTAGATATATGAACACCCTAAACTGAGTAGAAATAAAATATGTAACATAATCTGGTTATATTTAAATCCTGTTTATGGCAGTCTCTCCTTATTTTATTTTATTTTATTTTATTTTTTGAAAGCTAGAGTGAGAGCTATTATTAGCTTTCTTTCCTGGCTTTGTAGTGGATATGGTTTTAAAATTTATACTAGAGATGAATTAAACTACTAGTGCTGTGCCTTTTATGTGCAAGCAATTGAAAATACTAGGAAACCTATTTGTTGGAGTAATGTTCGCTCTGTATAAGTGAGTTGAAGTCAGGCAGAAGCAGTTTTAGGCAGAGATAACTAATGCAGACTCGTAAAGTTTCGAGAAGTTAGTGAAAAGGGACGTAGAAATTTCTCCTCTGGAGGGCACTGAATAAAATAGAGTTTGCAGACAAATGAGAGCGGCAATTGATGACCTCTGAATGTTTCTTTCAACCTTAGGATTCTCTTCAGCTCTGTCCCAGAAGCACTGTTTGCTGATGGCTGAAGCACTTTATTTCTCTACGCCTCATTTCTCCTTCTGATAAATTTGTGAATTTTCTTCTAACACATCTGGTGGAATGGTTAAGGAAACCTACCGCTAAAGATTATTTTAACCCACAGTTTTGATCCAAGAAAGTTATATCACTTGAAATCAAAGCATTCCTATGCTTTTGCAAAACTCTTTCTCAAAAAAGTGAAAGAGAATGAGGATACTCGTATATTAAGAATTGGTCATGTTACGTACCAAGTCCATGGAAAAAAGAAAGGAATTTTTAAAAAATCAAACAATTTCAAGAAGCCAAATGTATTTTCCATTGGATTTCATTATCTTTCCTTTTTGTTTTAATCCCAGCTTATTTCCACTATTCTCCAATGCCCACCAACCACCCCAAATAGGGCATTCCAATTGCCAGCAATATTCTTTCTGATCTAACTTATGCAAATCCTACTCACTCTTCAAATCATTACCTCTCATTACATGTTCTTTGGCTATTTCAGGTCTCACTGATCTTTCTTTACTCACAAATCCAATAGGATTTCTATTTTGCAGAAGACTTTCCTGGTTATAATTACACAAGTTCAGTCGTGTTCACTAATGTTTCAATTGCCCTATCCATCACCAGCTATACTGCAGCCTCTTAAAAGTATAGAATTAAGTATCTCTACTGTGTCTAGCACATTGCCCTGTCACTAAAAAGCCCTCAGTAAGTGCTCTTCTAGTATACTGATTCAGTCATGAGATTTCTGAAGGAATACTCCATGTATCAGTAGAGGGCACAGTCCAGGTACAGCTTAAATGTATAGCTTTTAAATCAGCACATAACATTTTAGATCTTTAATCAGTTATATTTTTAAGAATTGACAGCAATTTTGGCTGAGATAATTTGGATCAATTATCCTGAAAGTGAAATTGGCAGCTACTATTTATCTGTGAGGTCAGTAAAAAAGATTTTTTAAAAAAAGAATCACAAAATAATATAGTTTTTCTCTTTAACTTAATCTTAAAATAATTCAGAAAAAATAAGCAAAAATACTTATGTTTTCAAAGAGATATTCTTTGTTACTCTGGGTCATTAACAGTAAACAAGGACATTCATTCAGAACTAAAAATCTGGAAAAGTATTAACATGAATGATTGTATATATTGACAATATGTCTCTAAAAGAAAGTTTGGGACATAACAGCATTGCATAAAAAGGTTAACCTTAAGAACATGCTCTTACAAAAATTGGAAAACATGAATGAGGAGACACACCAACTTCAGAGTAGTAGTTCTCTGAGGGAACAAGGGAGTAAATTGAGATTAGGGAAGCTAAGAGTGATTCAACTTTATTTTAATTGTTTATTTAAAAAGAAGAGGTCTGAAGCAAATATGGCAGAATGGTAGTACCATTTAATTCTGAATTTACCCACATATGGATATTTTTATATTATTTCTGGTATTCTTTGTGTATTATTCTGTTTGAGTTTTTTAATTAAAAATATTGGCATGTTACTTTTTTAAAAATTCCCTGTTTAAAGCTAAGAGTAATATTCTATTGTTGATTGGCACTTTGATAATAGTTAATTAAATTCACCAAATATATATTAAATATCTACTATATACTTGATTCTATAATAACATAAACCAGTAACCAGTCAACTTCTACTCTCAAGAAGCACAAAGAGTAGAAATAGAATAAGTGAATTACTTAGATAAAACGACATGTAGTCATTAGTAATGTTGAAATCAAGAGTAATTTTAAAGGTAATCTTGGGGAGTGAGGTGGGAATTCTGGAGAGGATACATGCTGAACAAAGGCAAATAGGAAAATCAGTATATGTTTGAGGACTAGTAAATTATACAATTTAGTTGAAAGACTCATCACAAGTATGAAAGTAGAGATAAATTTAGCTGGCATGCTTCCTTGGGGCATAAAGAACACATTTTTCTGTACACACCAGTAGAATTAAAAATTGTACTCTAACTTCCAAATTGCAATTAAAAATAAAAATAAAACATATTTTTCTAATATTTTGGTTATGTGTCATTGTTCTTAACCAATTATAATAATCATACTGAATTTGGATTTTTTTAGCAGAGAGGAAAAAATTGAGATTTAGTATTAATAATTATAAGTAAAACATAATATATTACAGCTTATAGCCTCTATGCATTAAATAAATTGGCACTATAACATTTAAGGAAAGAGTATTGTTTTAGCTCAAGTTGTCACAACACAATATTATAGTCTGAGTAGCTTGAATTACAGAAATTTATTTTTTCTTTGTTTGTGGACTTGAAGTTTGAGACCAGGGTGCCAGGATTGTCTGGTTCTGGTAAGGCATCTCTTATGACTTGTAGATGGTTACCTTCCCACTGCCTTTACATGGCAAAGAAAGAGTGAGAAAGCTCTCTGGTGTTCCTTCTTATATGGGCACTAATCACACCATGAGTACCTCAACCTCATGACCTCACTAGTCCTAATTACTTTTCAAAGGATTCATCTTCAAATGCCTTTACACTGAAGATTAAAGCTTCAAAATACTAATTTGGGAGCTACACAAACATTCAGTCCATGACAGCTGTTAAGCATGCAAGTGGAAATTACTAGGAAGCCAATTATTAGTAGAATTTAATATATTATTTTAGTCCTTGCTAGAAAAAAAAAGCATGAAAACTAATGTTGTATTATAATGTTTCTTAAAAGATAAACATGAATATGTGTACCTTAGAAACATAGATTATGCCTCTGTTCAAACATTCACCTAATATAGGTAAAATTTAAATGAAAGTAAACACATTCTAAGCATCAGTCTAATGGAGAAAATGATACTTTCTACTTCAGCCCAGCACTGTCCAATAAAACATTCTACAATGATGAAAGTTTCTGTAACTGCACTGTACACTACTATCACTGCTAGCCACAAGTGACTAACGGGTATTTCAAATATTACTGAAGACTTGACTTTTTCATTTTATTTGATTTTAGTTAATTTAAGTTTAAATAGCCACATGCAGGCAAGTGGCTATGCTATTGGAGAGCCCATCTCTAGCATTATATAGGCTTACATTTTCAAGTGGTTGAATTTAACAATTTTCTCCTTCTAGAGTTAATTCCAACTTTTGCCGAAATGTGGATATAGAAGTGATATATATTATTTTTAAATTTGGAAAGATTTGATACTTTGTATATAGTGAAAAGTAAATTCTAGTTTTTAAAGTATTCTTTGGGTGCATGCATCTCACTGTATGTAAGGTTAGGTAATGTTGGTCAACAATAGCTCAGTTGCTGAAAACAGTGGTCTGCAATTTCAAACACTTTGCACGTTAATACTGTTGTGTTAAAAAGAATTCCTGACTAGATTCTGTATAGACAGTCTGCATTTAATAATGTCTTCTTATGAATAATTAAGGTCACCAAAGAAGAGTTAAATGGTACTTAGCTAACAAAACAAACAAAACTAAGATAGAGATTTTATTGCTAAAATGTTAGTCTAACAGATAATAACAGAACTTAAGCTTTCCTTAGTGTTCTGAGAGCTAGTGAAAAATAATTTGAGGGTTTATGCATATTCCTTATTCATCTATTAAATATACTATGTGAATGTTAATACATTTCTTTATCAGCTGACTAAAGAGTAAAGCAATACACCATTTCAAACTCTCTGAAATATATGAAACTAGAGATTGCACAATAGATGCACTGTTTAGCTTTGATTAGTTTTAGAAAGCAGCGAATGATTTATTATGACAATAATTTAAAGGAACTCTCAAGATTAGTATTTTAGACTTAGCATTTAACATATTTCTTCTTGTAACACTTTTAGAATCATGATGGGTTCTCTTTTCAAATAAATGCAAACATGAATCTAAGCGATCAAGGAAATAAATGAACCAAATCATGCCAGTGACCCATAAATGAAGCTACTATCAAAACAAATGAATTTACATGATTGAAGAAAAACATGCACATTCAAATATGGCCAGCAAAACAGGACATAGCAACAAACGATATGAGAAAACGAGGGTGAGTATAATATTTCAGAAAGATCCAAAGCAGTTTGAAAAATTATTGTTTTAAGAGAAAAAAATAATTGTCTCAAATTAATTCAGCAGTAGAGCATTCAAAACACAAAAAGCATAGTGGCTAGAAGTGTCTTCTAAAATGTGAACCAAGTATAAATTCTAATTTTTTAGTAAGTTTTCTGAGGATAAGAATTTGAGAACCACCTAGTGGTACTTCCAAATGCATCATCAAAATATTATATATTACATTACCAAATAAACATTAATAACATCAGCTGTTACTCACTTTCAGTGTCACAATTTCACTTCTTTGTCTAGATGAAGACTATATGGTGTCCTAGGGAAGTGGAAAGTTAGATTCACATAACGAAGTGTTTGCTTATGTATGTGTGTATGCTATATATCTATATATGTGTGTATTTATAGTATATAACTACATACAGTATATCATTTGAACCGTAAAATTGTTCCTATTTACCAATACTTTACATGTCTGGGTTTTATAGGTAAAAAGGTTAAAAATACAGCTTTTAAAAACTGAACTATGAGCCGGGCTCGGTGGCTCAGCCTGTAATCCCACGCCTTTGGGAGGCTGAGGTGAGTGGATTGCCTGAGCCCGCGGGTTCGAGACCCGCCTGGGCAAGCGAGACCTCATCTGACAATAAATCAAAAAAATCAGCCGGGCATGGTAGCGCGTGCCTGTAGTTCCAGCTACTTGGAAGGCTGAGGCGGAAGGATCGCCGGAGCCCAGCAGGTCGAGGCTGCGGTGGCTGGAAGCGGCCACTGCACTCCAGTCTGGGCGACAGAGTGAGACTACAACTCAAAAACAAAAACAAAAAAAATAACTTTGACACAAAATCCAATATACTTATTATATGTTTGCTTGAAGCATTTTATATTCTAAGTAATTGATTCTTATTTAAATATTAATGTGTCAATTATATACTATCCATATGAATTCTAAATAAATTATATTTTTTAATGTAAGATTTCAAAATTAAAAATTTATCTATATGCTATTAAAGAAAAATAGGTTAAATTG
>CAUYQG010202064.1:0-19300 GCA_963574415.1 Tarsius wallacei | reverse complement strand
TTGGTTTTGGGTTTATTTTCTCTATAATCTTGATGGTCGTGGGTGGGGTGGCCTAAACCAGCAATTTCACCCCTTTGTGTTTTAAATTTTTATACTCCAAAAAAAAAAAAAAAAAAAAAAAAAAAAAAAAAGAAACAACAGACATTAAAAATGATACCTTTTTTTGAGTCGTAGTCTCACTCTGTCATCCAGACTGGAGTGCAGTGGCTGCTTTCGGCCACCGCAGCCTCGACCTGCTAGATTATAGCGATCCTTCCGCCTCAGCCTTCCAAGGAGCTGGAACTACAGGTGTGCGCTACCACACCCGGCTAGTGTTGTTTCACCTACAATCATTACTGAAGGAAAAAGTCAGTATCATAGGTTATTGAAAATAAAGATGTAACTTTTTCTCATCCAAGTTCATGGAACTCCAGGTTAAGGACATTTGCTTTAAGACAGACAGATCACTTCACCAGTAACTCCTATGATAAATACATATTCAAGAAGAAACAAAACCTAGGCATTGATTACCAGGTTCTACCATTCCCAAGACTTTCTTTAGTGTGTGTGCACACATACAGGATACCTTTAGAAAGATGTTCAAAGATATTTTCCGACCATTATGGTGGTTTATTCTTTGATTAAATAGAAAACTGCTAATTGTTCTCTCTGGTCCAAATTTAGTACTTTCTTCAGGTTAATTAAGATGTCTTCTTGGGTATGAGCGTTGGTCATTACTAGTAAATTTGGAAAGTCTCTGAGTTGTATTGACATGAAGTGCCTTGAACAATTTCATTCCTTTCTGCTTTGGATAAATGTAAAATATTTGCAACATCAATATGGCAGAAACCCTATATTATTTACACAGCCACTTATACTTCAAAGGAAAATAAAATTCTCTTTTCTAAAATCTTTTCAAAATAATGTTTAGATTGTCTGGAGAATCTTAGATTTGCTACCACAAATTCATCATGGTTGATATGTTTTCTTGATTTAGTAGCTCTTATGGCATGGAAAAACATTCCAGATAGGAAGCATTATTAGGAGTGATATTTCTGCTCATTTTAATTTGTAATGATTCAACATCTTTATGAATTTAGAAAGCAGTTGAAGATGTTTTTGAGGAATAGTAACAGTTTTCTTTAGCCAATGTGTCAATTTGGATAGTTGCCTGAGTCATTATGTGTTATTAATCTGATTTGCTTATGCATTTTGCTTTTGATAAACTTCTTGATACTATCAGAATGTATTTATTTAACTTAAAAATATTTTCATACCTACATAACTTGGTTTTATCTTAATTTCTTTGCATTTGTATAAGGCTAAGTTGAACACATCAATCATTGTAGAGGCAGAAATTTTCCAGTAATATAGCAAATAACTAGAGGCACCAGGATCTAGTTTTTTTTTTTTTTTTTTTTTAGTAGCATGATCAGTACCAATTGTAAGAGTAAGTTACTGATGAGATTAGTGTCTTTTAAAATTTTTTCACATTTTTTATATTAACACTAAAACAAATATTAGTGATATATTTATGATTGTATATATTAATATTTATTTCTATCCTGATTCTAATATTAAACTATTTATCAAATAGTAGGAATTCTAATAGGTTTTAGAATCTGTTATACCAGATTCTTCTTTTTAGTCTCAGATCACTAGTTAGTCTTTATATTTGGACAACTGTGGTACCCAAACATGGCCCAGCTGAGTTTTGTTTGCAGATCAACGTTGATACAAAGCCTGGGATTTCAATAGTGTTAACCTTATGGCCCTGCCCTTGCTTCCTAACTTATCTTTGTCACCTTGTGTTCTTGACTGTGATGATCTGGTTTTGACCTCTGTCAGTTTATTAACACTAAGGTTGAGGTTTGTGAAAGAATTTTTGGAACCAGTCATATTAGAGATGTTCTTTTCTTTGGTTGCCATTAGCTTTGCTTTAGTTTTACTCTTAATAATGAGTGGATGTCATATTTTATTAAATTCTTTTCCTGAATATATTGAAAGCATGAAATCTCTCTTTTTTTTGCTAATGTGTATTGTTTTATACATTGTTAGATTCAAGCATACATTGACCTGGGATGAAAACAGATCATATATACAGGGCAATAGGTGTTCTGAGGTCTTTGCATTTTTTGGGAGAGGGGTGAGGAAATTGTACTGTCCTCCAGTTCCTCAAGTGTCTGTTGATGTCTCTTGTGCCATTGTCTCTTTTTACTTTTCTGTCACTAACAGCTGACTTCTGGGCCTAAAAACTTGTAGCCTTTCTTGTCCTTGCTCACGCTCAGCTCACTGGTGTAGCCTGCTGACTCACCTGCTTCTGAGCTCTCACATGTTCTTCATATCCCTCTGAGTTCTGGCTACAACATCTGTTTGATTTCTTGACTGGATGATGCATTGTGCAGCCCTCAGATACAGGGTCCTGCTGCAGCACCCCCCTCCACCCCCAGGTAAACTGGTTTGGTAATGCTACTGGTAATTTTGCAGAACTGACTGAGGGTCTCAAATCCTCTATGGCATTTGAGAGTCAAGAGGGACTCGGTTTCTCCTTTTGTCAAACCCTTCTTCCCCCTCACATTTGGTGTGTGGGGGGAACCCTTCCAGAGGGTTCTGTCCCACAAAGCATACTGAAGCACCTCTCTTGACAGTCCCCTTACACAATCTAATATGCCCCTGTTTCTGGTGTGTTAACCTCCAGTGGAGAACATACCTGTCTGTTTCCCTTACCTCCTTTGCCCTTTGTTCCCATTATCGACTGAGTTCTCCTTTTACATCTCTAGTTGACTAATTTCCTTTTTATCTTCCTGTTTGAGGTAGCATCTACTTGTCCCTTCTCTAGTGGCTGCCGAAGAATGTGACTTTTAGAGGAAGAGAATGAAAAACTAATATCTTCAGAGTATGATCCCTTATAACCATTTGGTCCCAGTTGAGACCCCAACATGTTTATTGATTCCATTTAGTTGCTAGTGTTGAATTAGCATGTGAACTAATGTCTTCTTCACACTAAACATGGTAATTAATGTCTTCTTTTAATTTCTGTATGATTAATTTTTCCTCACTTTTAGAAGTCTTGGTATTTATGTATTTTTTCTTTTACTAAAAGAAAATGCTGTAACTAGTATTGTTTAATTTTCTTCCTAAGTGTTTTGAGCCCAAGAACCAGAAAGGGCTAAGAGTCTGCCAGAAGTTTTGTTTTGCATGTGTTAACTATGTTAAAATGTTGCTTTTCTAATTTTTCCCTCTCTATAATTTTTCTTTCCCCTAAGTATTTATTCCATGACTGAACCATTTCTAAACAGAGATTTATTTGTACATTTCCAAAATCTACAGTAGGCATAAAATTGGAACTGAATAAAAAATTATAAGTAATATAATGACTAATCAAACTCTTTGTTTTTAATCTATTGATAGATTGTCACAGAATGTATGGTTATCAGGCTTTTATCCCTATATTCAACTCTAAACTTCTTTTTTATACTCATAATGTTGATAAATATTCTTGCCAAATTAGAGGTCAATATAAACTTATTTTTTGTGGTCATGTAATCTATCTTATCATATAATGTTGATAAATACTCTTGCCAAAGTAGAGATCAGTATTTACTAAGTTGGCATATACTTGTCGGGATGGGATATATACATTCTACACAGGCTATTCCTGACAGCCCCCTGTGCCCCTGTTTAGCCCTCTTCTCATATTACCTACTGAGTTCACTTCTTCCTAAGGCCCTCAGGGACTAACTTGACTGCCTAGACAGTTAACTTCACTATTTCTTGGTGGGATTTGAGGCAATACAGTCTTTTTGGTTGAAGGAAACAGTTTCCAGATGTCATAAAACCAGACATTGCATCTGGCTTATACAGTATTCTCATGGAGTAGCTTACAGTGGCCGTGTGTACTTTTTTGAAGTTTCTCACATGAACCATTCTGCAACATGTCGGGTACTACTGCTCTCTAATGACTGATTTTTGAGTTGCTAGTAACTTCTTGTTCAGACAGAAAGTAAAAGTATGGAAACTGTCAACAGTGTCTTTACTGTTTTTTGTGTATTCTGGCAAATTTTAAGTTTTATTGTTTTTGAAACTTCCTACTTTCCAAGAACTAATATAGCCTCTGATTATTACACATGCTATTCTATATTCATATTATTTTCATGCTGGAAAAACTCCTAAGAACCTCTTTTATTTATTCAAATCCTAGTCAAACCACAGTAGAGAGAATTTCCTACACTCTACTTTTCACATTCCAGGGTGTTATTCCAGGTTCTTCAAGAAGCATTGCCAAATGGGATTTTATTTAGGGGAAATGTCTGTGTTAGAGAAACAAGAGAGAGCTTGGAGAGCCATGTAAGTTGAAAACAGGTGAAGAGAAAGGATGAGAATGTTGGGTAGAAGCATCTCAGGCTGCTGGGCAGTCTTAGCAAAGTTTAGTAAAGCCCTTCTTCAGTCAGACCTGGCAAGAAAAAGAGTCCCATGCCTCACAAGAACAGATGTGCCTTTGTATCCTTGCCTCATTCAGACATTGACTGGGAATAGCCCTTGGTAGGTATGGCCAGGATGCAAACACAGTGATGGATTTTGAAGTGCCCTTGCCAAAGTGCACAGCATAAAAGGCGCTATGTGAACTTTGAGGAAGGAATAATTAGGAAAAGAGAGATTAAGACAGTTTTGAGACCTGTGCTTGGGAAGGCTTCTCAACTGGACTTTGAGGGATGAATAAACATGTGGATATGAAAATTCAAGAACTTGTGCAGCTGAGGAATAGGGTAGACTGGGCGATGAGGGTTTTGGGTAAGGTTGAAATCAGATTGTTAAAGGACCAGAATGTATTGCAAAGGAGTGAAAACTGAGGAGTGAGAGTGGAGTGTGTGGTGTGTTTAATGTGTTAGGAGGCACATCTTCCCTTATACAATGTTGTGTACTCTCATAACATGCTGAATTGAAGTTATTTGTGTACATTTTAATTTCATTTATAGAATTGCAAGGTAGAGATGATAGTCATATTCACTTTAGCACCTAATACAACATATAAAAATAGTCTATACGTGTATGAATGAGTAAGCTAAAACAGCTAACTTTTATTCCTATATGCCAAATATCTAGTTAGCTCTTCTTTACATCAGTCATTCAATGCAGGGAAATTATTTTAGCAATTTTAGTGGAAGTACTTGGGCATATTTTTAAAAATTCTGTATTGACTCAGTTTTTTCAGATTATACCTGCTGTCTTCTATTTATTCATTCATGTAGGCTTACACCACACTCATGTATATGTGGCTTTATTTCTGCTTTGCTTGTTATAACTACTACTTTCTATAAAATGTGTTTTTGCTGTCTGATTCATACTAATATTCAAAGGAAGAAAAAATTATTCATTGTTTTTAACAAATATGTACTTATCAGTCATTTATTATCTAACGTCTACAGTTAGGTATTGGTGGTACAGTAATGTCTTGCCTATTGGAACAGTATTTTTTTTTTTTTTTGAGTTGGAGTCTCACTTGGTCACCCAGACTGGAGTGCAGTGGCTGCTCCCAGCCACCGCAGCCTCGACCTGCTGGGCTCCAGCGATCCTTCCACCTCAGCCTTCCGAGTAGCCAGAATTACAGGCACGCACTACCACACTCGGTTAATTTTTGATTTATTGTAGAGATGAGGTCTCACTAAGTTGCCCAGGTGGGTCTCGAACCCATGGGCTCAGGCAATCCACTCACCTCCGTCTCCCAAAGCGCTGGGATTACAGGCTGAGCCACTGAGCCCGGCCTGTATTTTTTTAGTTAAAAATATATTTGTGATCCTGATAAGTGATTTATTATCATAGTAAGAGCATACTGGCTCTTGAGTGTCTCAGCCCAAAGGTGACACAAGCCATTTCTATGTACATTCAGTTGAGAAGAACTAGTTGCCTGGCTCTACTAGATGCAAAAAGGCTGGAAAATAAGGGACAGTGATATTCCCTTGGGGAAGAGAAGGACATGGATATTGATGATCACCAATAGTCTTTACCATAGGCTGCCCTTCTGTTCACCACATATACCTTACTCTTCTCTTCCTACACATCAAACATATTCATTTTGTCTATAAGGAGATAGCCCCAAGTTCCCACAGGATCTCTGCATCTGGCCCAAAGGCCAGGATCTCTGGATAATGCAGTCTTCTCTATAAAGTCCAGATGTGTCTCTTTGTGTCTTGGCAAAATATAATGCAAAAGAATTTTTACCCACCGACCCAGTATACATACAGCACGACTGCAACCCTAACCTCAACTTCCTTCAGAAAGAAGAGGTAGCGACACCGAGTAGCCACTGATTTTAGCAATTTTTGACTCCTGGGGAAGAATTGTAGAGGTTCATTAGACTGGCAGGAAGGAATTCCTTGATTACTTTTCTTGATTCATTTTTCTGGGAAGTCTATCAATTGTCAAGACCCTTGATGCCGCCTTCTCGATGGGTCTTGTCTGTCCTTTTCCATGGCCACACCTAAAATGGGTTCTGGAAAGCATACTGTCTTGAGGGAGCTTCAGAAATGCTTGGGTAATTCTGACAACCCATAGGTTGTTTTTATAATGAAAGCAGTCAAAGGCATTTTTAGTTCAGGCTCGTGGTTTCTTTGACAATATAATCCCTCCAAAACGTAGTTGGCTTCTGACAGCAGATCAAGTTTTGATAATTGCTTCAAGTTAGTTTCCTGGGACAGTTGCCAAAGCCTAAAAGGCATTTATGTTAAATCTGTGAATACCAGGAATCTATTATAGGGAAAAACTAAACGTTGGATTCTCGCTTTGTTGGTAAACCAAAGAAAACTCCAGCTGTATCAAAGTAGGAGAAAATGACAATATATTGTAATCTTTAGATAGGGTAAAATACAAAGTAAGATATAACAAACAAAATAAGGTAGATTTGCCTAAATAATTAAAGAGTACCTTATGCCAACATAGTTATAAATAAATTAAAAGATATACTTGGAAAACACATGCTACATATATGGCAGTCTGGCATATGTAAGGCATATCTCCCTCTAAATATTATATGTGTTTTTGTCTTTTGTTTTTAAAAAATATTGCTTTAGAACTTTCTGACAATATACCATGAACATAGTTCCATTATATACCTACAAATAGTTATTGACAGTTTCTTATTGTTTTAAGTTTCTCATTATGATTTTTAAAATTTTATTTTATTTTAGAGTTGTGGGGTACAAGTGAGGATTTACTACATAAGTAAGTTGCATACAGGTGAAGATTGGGCTTCTAGATGGCCCTCTCTCCCTTGGATAGTGGATCAGATACCCAGTGTGCTGCTATGTGCACCACCTTCCTTCCCTTGCCTAGCAGTGTCCATTGTCTGCTGATCCCACCCTTGTGCTTATGTCTTCATGGATATTTCAGGGAGAGGTTGGAAAAGGCTGTCCTGGGTAGCACTACACAGAGACCACAAAAATGTGGCCATTTCTTTGATAGTACTCTTCACATCTCAAGTGTACATGAACAAGAAATATTACAGAATCTACTTGTTATTGATGTTACAGGGACTCACAATTTAAGTTGAGTCTTTTGGCTAAATAAATCTTGGATAGATGAGTCCAGAATCTTTATTTTATTTTCTTCATTCCGGTTGGGCAGATTTAGTGGTGAGAGACCAATCTCTATTTAGGTAAGCTATCTGCAATGTGTTAATTTCCTTTCTATTGTCTCACTTCTATACTGGACATCTGTAATTGTCCCATAGAATGGAGAAGGTAAAGAATGCTGCCAGAGAGAAGAAAGACTCATCTTTTAAGAAAACCTTACGAATTTTCTGCTTTATGCTTTTGAGTCAATTCTTACATTTTCTTCATGTCATTAATTGATTCATTTATTTAGTGTGTGTTTCTTCACAATACACTATTTCCTAGGCATGATCAGTGGTGTTATAACAATGAATTGTCAGGTAGCTCACACCTGTAATCCCAGCAATTTGGAGAGGCAGAGGTGAGAGGATTGCCTGAGCTCAGGAGTTTGAGACTAGTGGAGGCAACTTGGCAAGACCTCATCTCTATGATAAATCAAAAAATTAACTGGGCTTGGTGGCTTAGTCCTGTATTTCCAACTCCTTGGAAGGCTGAGGCAGAAGGATCTTCTGTGCCCAGAGGGTTAAGGTTGCGGTGGCCGTGAGCATGCCACTGTACTCCAGCCTGGGTGACGGAGTGAGACCCCCAACTAAACAAAAGAAAAAAAGAAAAAAGAAAATGGCTTTTGGGAATAAATTGGAATCTACAACTGGTTATACAACTCAATCACTTACTGCCTTTCAGAAAACCTTGGCAAATAAAAGATCATTACTCTAAGAAATTGGGAAACGCTTGTCCAAGTGAAAACTGGTTTTACTGCTTTTAATAGTCTTTGAAAGAAAGTGGTTGGAATTTGATTGGCATTTATCATGAATCAAATTGCAGGGCCCATCTGCAGATAGGCAGGTTGCTAAAAATATGGCATGATCTAAATATAATTCTATGAACCACCTGTTTTGTTAAGTCCTCCCATTCCTTACCAGGTTCTTTCCAAGTTAAAAAAAATAAATAAGTGTTTTCTTAGGAGGCTTTAGGCAAAGGCCCAATATTTTTATTATTTGAACAGGAAGTTCACTGCAATGGGGTGGATTATAGAAAAAATGACGAAAGTAAAAGACTTCTAAGTCCTTCCTTGATAAATAAATGGGAAATCACTTTGAGGAGAAATATTTGCCATTTTATCTTGATCTCAGTGTTTTCAAACATATAAGATTTTGTTAAAAAAAAAAAAGTCCTTTGAGTTATAAAGGCAATATTCCTAGCTGGCTAGAGTGTTCTAGTGTAACTTAAAAGGAGGTGCTGATAGCCTCTGGATAGAACTATATTCATTTTTTTCTCATAAGAACACAGGTTGGACCCATGTGCAGTTTTATTGCTTTTATTTTAATGAAATGCCTCCTAGACAGATTTTGCTTCAAAAGGAATGTAAAAATATATATAAATATTTTCAGTATTGCTTGAGAACAGTGTGATGTTATTGAAAGTTGTTTCGTAGGCGCATTTAATCAAGTAAACAAGCCATCTCATGTCTATTTGTATCTTTTATCAAGATACTATCACATTTCCCCTCTTCAGCAGCTTTTTAAAAGAGGCAGAAAGGGATTTTCCATGGATCCATGTACTCAGGTTTCAAAAACAGTGTCTTTGTTACTTCCTATAAATATAGTGAAATTAGTTTTCTGGGAAGGCAGAGTTTGGGTATGTGTTGAAAGTAAGCAATTTGTAGCTATCTTTGGAAAATAGACAATGACAGAATTAGCAAAATATGTTAAGGTATAGGCCACGAGAAAAGTATTCAAGAAGCAGAGTTCTTAATGTTTATAGCTTTGCCTTTTATTTTATAGACTATAAGTTCAGTGCTTTAAAGTAAGTATATCTGCTGGCATTTCATTAATTTTTAAATAATTTAAAAATATGTAATCCTAACATATTAGCACACTACCAAAGAGTGCCTAAACATTTTACTTTCAGCATTGAAAGAAAACCATTATGTAAATACATCCCAGGCAAGTCTCAAGGCTACCATAATTTAAGAATATTTATAAAAATTAAAGGATTACTAAAGTGTATATGAGGAAAAAAGCAGGTACTTCATTTTTTTTACACAGATTTTTTTTTCTACAGCTATGCCTTGAGTGCCTGCCATGTTTCAGGTAATGTTTTAGATGTTGGGACTATAAAATAATATTGATGTTATTACCTTGAGGAGATGTTGATCTAGTAATACTTATTAATGTAAAGAGAACTTTATTATTATAGTTGCCATTGTCATTTAAATGGATTTAAGTGATTCAGTTAAAATAATGATTTAAAATATTTGTTTTATACGCAATGGAATTTAAAACAATGATTTCAAAGGTATCTCTAAATCATTTTAAGAAATTAAGAAATGGAAATGAAGCCTCATTCTCTAAAACTGTGTTTGTCATACTACCTGTAATTCAGTAATTCATTTCTGCATTGGTTCTTCACAGAAACATGCTTTTCAAAGTGGCAGTGTACAAAGTTTTAAATGTAGGAAATGGATATTTGTATATACTGAGGTGTGATATATAATTAGTGCACTGGCCTCTGCCTATCTGACCTTCTCTTGTACTCTGTATCTCCTAGTTGACACAGCTTCAGCCTCACTGTTCTGTCACTTGACTTGCCAAGATATTTGTCTCTGGCCTTTCAGTCACTGTTTGGAATGTTTGCTTCTATTTGGAATGGTCCACCAGAATATTCCATGGCTACATCCTCATTGTTCTAGTCTCAACCTAGCTGTTCCCTCAAGAAGGGCCTCCCCACTCTCCATCCCTTTTATTCTCCATCTGTCTCCTTGCCTTATTTTAGTTCCTTGATTGCACTTATTACCACCAGGCATATTATACATTTTTTAAATGTCTCTTTTCATAGAAGTATACATTATTTGAAGGCAGAGATTTTTGTCACGTTAACCTTTGTATCTTTAGCCACTAGAACTGTGCTTGACAAACAGTAGGTGCCCATTAAATATTTGTTGACTAGTTCACAGAGTTTATTAAAATTGGTATGTGATAATGAGTATAGTGCAGTGAGTTAGATATGAGTTGTAGAGCCAGGCTATTTTGAGTTCATATCTTGGTCCTGCCGATTACTAGGTGTGAGACTTAGACAAGTTTCTTAAACTCTGTTCCTCATTTATATCACCTGTAAAGTGGGGATAATATAACTTAAAAGACTTATTGTTTAGTTGAAATGAATTATTTATCTATACATGTAATATACATATGAATGAATATGTCTATGAATAAATAATGTTTGGTCTCTGAATTGGAGTAGCTATTATGTTATTGTAAATCTCTACCCTGAATGATTTAGCCTCACCTGACTAGAGAGGGAGAAGTCTATCTATATAAACTGACCAGTTGAGGCTTCTTTCCACCCCCTTAACTAACCAACAGAGTGTAAGCCCTAATTTTTTTTATGCTTAAAAAAACTTTTATGGCTAAAACTTTTCCCTTACTGCTTTTTATGCCTAAAAAAAGTTTTATAGCTAAAACTTTTCCTTTACTGCTTTTCTTAGCTGTAAAATTGTTCAGTTTTCCAAAGTTATTGCTTTGACTCTCCTTCCGCCTCCCACTTTTGTTCAAATCCTTTAAAGATTCATGAATGAAACCTTTCTCACATCTTATCCATTTTCCCCCTTGTGGCAAGAATACTATAATCTACACATTTAGAAAAAAACCTGAATATGATACATTATTATTAACTATATTCCTGTATCTTGGAGGTGCTAATTATTTTTTTGCTACCACTCATAATATGCAAAGTTACTAGGTTAGTTTTCATACCTTACGGTCTCATTTATTTACTCATTTAATATGTTTTTATCCAGTGTTTGGTATGTATGAGATTTGTAGAGAAGAGTACAGGCAGAACCCTTCTCTCATGGAGCTTATGTTGTAGTAGATAGTATCATTCGAGTAAAAAGTAAACACAAATAAAATATATTAGGTAGTGATAAGTGCTATGAAGAAAGATGAAACAGGATGAAAGGGACGAGAGATAGGATGCTGGATACCATTTTATATAGGGCAGTGATGTTGAGCAGCGACCTGAAACCAGTGATTGAGGAAGCCCTCAGGGAGAAGTGCTTGAGGCAGCAGATTTAGTAAGTGCAAAGGTCCTGAGGTAAGACTATGCCTTTCATGTTTGAGGAATAGAAGAGACACCAGGAGTGCAGTTCAAGAGTGAGCTAAGGTGGGAGTGGGAGAAGAATTGTGTTTGTGCTTTGAGGGTTGGAAGGGTGGGGTGGCAGAGAAACACGGCAGATCACACAGGACACTGAAGACCACTGTAAGATTTTTTATTTTATTGAGTGATGTGGAAAGTCATTAGTTTTCTTTTTTGTTTGTTTGTTTGAGAGTGACATGATCCAGACTTCTCTTTAAAAAGAATCACCGTGACTTATCTGTGGAGACAAGGTTACTAAAGCACTGTTGATTTAGTTTGAAAAAGAGAGAATGTTAGATCAGATCATGGATGCAGTGGTAAATTTTGGGAGAAGTGGCTCAATTCTGGTTGTACTCTGAAGGTTGAACTATCAGGATTTGTGGATGGACTGAATGTGGGATGTATGTAAAAGAGCCATCCTTGATTCCTCTCTAAGGTTTTTAGGCCTGAGCAGTCTGAAAATACTGCTGCCATTTACTGAAATATGGAGCATTGCAGAAACAGCAGGTGTGAATTAGAAATCAAGTTTGGCTTTGCCTGTATTAAGGCTGAGATTATTATTTAATGGAGATGTTTAATAGCAAGTTTGAGACTGGATTCCGGAATTTAGGAGATGGGTGTTTCTTTGTGAAAGCTCTTCAATGGCTTCCCATTGCTTACAGATAACATTTTAAATTTCTGTACCACATTTATGATCTTTTATATGACCTCAGACTTCCTTTTAAGTTTTGTCTAACACTGTTATCTTATATAGGTCAAACAAAACCGGCTTTATTATTTATAGATTGTTCTAGACTTTTTTCCATGTTGATGTCTTTGTCTATGCTATTTCTTATTCCAGGAATGCATGTCTGTCACCTTTACTCTGCCTATGTAAAACTATCCAGTCTTCATGTCTTCATGACTTTATGCATGAGAAAGATAAGTCATGGAAAGGAAACTTTTTGTGTTCATTTGATGACATATAGTGAATAGACTCCTTGCTGTTTTGCTCCTATGTGCTCATTTAACTGTGGTACTTCTCTCCTTGATGACCGTTGGGAAGAAAGTTCATCTTTATTTTCCTTATTTTCAGATGGGAACATTTAAAGCACATGATGGGGAATATTTCTTAGAACCTATAATGAAGGCAGATGGGAGTGAACATGAAGATGGTCACAACAAGCTACATCTTATATACAGACAAGAACTAAAGAGGAACTCTTTTCTACAGTCTCCCAAGTCTTGTGAAGTTTCAGGTAAACTATGAAGTAAAACTATTTTCAGTCAGCTCGTGATGTTATTTAAATATTTTTATAGGATATAATTTACATATTGTTCTTAAGAATTTTATTTATTTATTTTTAATTAATTTTATAAATTTGACACATTAAAAACTATATATGTTTATCATGAACAACATGTTGTTTTGAAGTGTGTATACATTGTGGAATGGTTAAATTAAGACAAGTAACATATGCAGGACTTCACATACATTTTTTGTGGCGAGAATACTTAAAATCTATTCTTAACAGTTTTCAAGAAAATAATACATTGCTATTAATCATAGCCATCATGTTGTACAGTAGACCTGTTCCTCCTGTCTAACTGAAATTTTGTGCCCTTTGACTAATTGTGCCCAATTCCCCTCTACCCCCAGCCTCTGATAACCACTATTCTACTCTAAATTCTATTTGTTCAACTTTTTTAGATTGTAAATGAGTGAATATGGTTGAAGTATTTGAAATGTTGAAGTCTATGATCTTTTAAACAATATTCTACCTTAAAGGATCTGTTAGAGAGTATCTCTGTGTAGACAACTTTGTAGTAATAACCTAAATTTAAATCCAAAAAGTTACTCAGTATATGAGATATGTATCAAATAATCTTATGAAATTTTTACTTCCATCTGTTAGTCACACTAATATTATTTAATTTTTTTTAGCAGAATTTTAGATAAAAAACAAACACCTGAGCCAGGTTGCTCAATTTTGCATGGGTTTAACTTTATATAAATGGAAGCATATTGCATATAGTTTTCTGTGCATTATCCTTTTGGCTCAGCATTGTTTCTGGGGTTCACCTCTTTTGGTACATGTAGTAGAAGTTCCTTCATTTTCATTGCTGTACAATATTTCATTGTGTGAGTATATCACAGTTCACATATTCATTTTCCTGTTGAACCTTTGGGTTGTTTGCAGCTTTTTGCTGTTATAAACAATAATGCTGTGAACACTCTTGTCCCCATCATCTCCTGTATTTGGGAGTTTTTCCAGGGTGTACGCATAGATACTAGATAATTCCATATTGTTTTACAAAGCCATTTTTTTTTTGAGTTGGAGTCTCACTTTGTCACCCAGACTGGAGTGCAGTGGCACACTCATGGCCATTCCAGCATCAACCTGCTGGGCTCCGACAATCCTTCTGCCTCAGCCTTCCAAGCAGCCAGAACTACAGGTGCGCGCTACCATGCCCAGCTAATTTTTTATTTATTGTGGAGATGAGGTCTCGCCAATTTGCCCATGCTGGTCTTGAATCTGCGGACTCAGGCAGTCCACTCGCCTCGGCCTCCCAAAGTGCTGGGATTACGGGCTGAGCCACCGAGCTGAACCACAAAGTCATTTTTAAAATCAATTTCATAGTTCCAGGAATATATTAGAGAGCTATACCTTCATTATTTTTTTCCTATGAAATTCAGACTACTGCAGATTTATAATAGATTAGAATCTAGGAAGCATAGATTTCTTCAAAGTATAAATCTGCTGCTAGTGAAATACTTGTACTTTGCATAAAAGTTGTATTTATTGAGTTATATCCATATATGTGCATGTATCTTTACTATTCATAGAATGACAAACAGTGATATGGTGGAGAAAAGGCACTTGCAGTTATCATCAAAGTATGAAAACTAGACAAAGGAGTGGGATTAGAAAGGATTTATTTGAGATTGTAGGTGTCCATAAACTATAGTTCCAAACACTGTGACGCCATCTGTTTTGGAATATAATGATATGTAGGCCTTTGAAGGTTTTTCCTGGGAATGCACTTCTTAACCTTTGGAGTGGTTCTCACTGTGTCTAGGGCCGTGTTTTAAATCTATTGACAAAATAGATGCCTTTCTTATGCTTTTAATATGAACATAAGGGTTTCATTTTATGGCTTCAAAGAAAACACAAATGGGTACAGCTTCACAATTGAATCCTACAGAAGGCAGCTTATGCTTGTTCTGATCTACCATTCAGGAGCAGCTTGTTTAATGAATTGTTTAGCTTCTTAAGAAGAAAACTACCAAGTAGACATTCTGAATGAATAAATGTTTCACATAATGATATGCAGGGTTTTGCATTCACAATCAGTGTTCATTATCAGCAAGAAAATGGTTCGAGAAAAGTCAGGCCTTCTGTTTAAAAAATTTTTATACCAAAGATTTTTAAAAATAAAAACTACAAATAAAAAGCAAATTGAAAGCTATGGAGTTTAGTTTTCAGTCACAATATACTTTTTTCTACCACATTTATCAACTAAAATGTCTTTTCAATTCTGAAATTACCTATAATTTTAGGTACAATATACATTTTTAATCACTAATAAAGGCAGTCAATTCATACCCTGAAAAAATAGCTACTAATTATCATTTTGTTAGTAAAAATAGAAAGTTACAAACATAATTAATGAAATGTTATCTAAGGCTTTTATTTCCTCCCCAATTAACACATTGTTCAGAAATACTTGAACGTCTTATATATTCTAATGGGAGAATCTTCAGGAGAATCCTTCAAATTGGTGTATCTACAGATTTAATGCATGGACGACAATGATTAAATGGAAAAGGAAAAGTGACATCTTTTTTTCATACACTATTTCTATTGATGGTTTTAATTCATTATGACCCTAACATGTTACAATTCACTGTGACTTCAGCCCTGATGAACTCGATTAAATTTCCAAAGTCAGAGGGTTCACCGTGTCCCTTGAGATTATACAAATTACATTTAGTTGCCAAACCTAGATATTGTGGAGGCCAGGCTCTCAGATAGATATCAGCTATATTTCTAGGTAAAACCCGGTGGAAATGACAAAACAGGCAAACAAAAACCCACAGAATGAATAAACACCAAACAAAAGCCCCATAAACAACACCATCAAAACAAAGCTAGAAAACAATCTCTGAATTCTGTTAAGTGTGGTTATGCTGTTACTTATTCTCCAAGGTCAGATCAGAACTTGTTTGTGTTCCTCAGTAGACCTTATGAGCCTTGCTCTGTTTCTTCCATTGTCCCCTCTGTCCCTCTCAGCTCAGTAGAATGAGGTAGTTCGCAGCAGAGCATTTGTAGAGCACTAAAACAGACCACTGGGTGTGAGTGAAATGAAATGTCTTTAAATGGGTTTTAAGATGATGTCAGCCAACTTTAAATTTGGGTGCTTTTCTTGGGTTTTTCTAAATGTTTTTATTTTTATGATCTTTGAGTCCCTAATGTTACGAGATTTTGAAATTTGGTTAAAAATTGCCTATAGAAAAGAGGGAATGTAGTAGCATTTGCGTCTTCAGAGTCCTGGTGTGTGTAGAGAAGAGTAGCTCACTTACTTTTTCAGGAGAATAAGATGCAGGTGTGTGGGAAGCCCAGGGAGGCTGGCAAGGCACATAGAGGTCAGATATGAGAAGACTTAAAGGATTTTGTTGGCTATCCCAAAGACACTGGGGAAACAAATTTTTGTTGTTGTTGTTTGTTTGTTTGTTTGTTTTGGGTTGGAGTCTCACTCTGTCGCCCAGATTAGAGTGCAGTGGCCGCTCCTGGCCACCGCAGCCTCTATCTGCTGCGATCCTTCTGCCTCAGACTTCCAAGTAGCTGGGACTACAGGTGTGCACTACCATGCCTGGCTAGTTTTTTTATTTATTGTAGAGATGAGGTCTCACCAAGTTGCCCAGGCAGGTCTTGAACCTGCGGGCTCAGGCAATCCACTCACCTCAACCTCCCAAAGTGCGGGATTACAGGCTGAGCCAACCAGCCCGACTTGGAAACAAGTTTTAAAGCAGGGACATCATATGATCTACTTTTTAAAAATGTTGTATTACTCAGCGTGGTAGCTATTTTTAATATATACAATTTTGGGTTTGAATGAGAAGAGACTGAAGACAGGGAGACCGACTTAAAGAAAAAAACTATCTTGTCAACAAAGGATTTAAGTTTCGAACTATTAAAGTGCACATGAAGAAGTAAATTAAAGACAATTTCCTAAAAGTATTTTTCTCAACTTTGATGACATGTTAATGATCTTTTTTGTGAACAATCTATTTTGATAATATTTCTGTGAATGCACGAGAACTGTCTTGTAAATAAAATTATATACAGATTATTTTCATTTCCTTTGAAGATAATTTAATCAGCATCTGGAGGAAATTCAGGTGCTTTTAGTTTTAGCAGAGGCCACAGTTCATTTAGTAAGCTTGGAGTCAAGAAACAGAGTTCTAGTTCTGGCTCTGCTACTAACTGGCTTTGAGAGTTAAACCTCTCTGGGTCTTACCCAGAGTGGATAATGAATAGTTAATGAATTTAATATTTTCTTTTTAAATGAATGTCAAGGTTAGACATTTCAAACTTAGCTATCTTACAGGTATAGGGAGCAGACAGTTACCAGAAATGAGTAAAATGAGGTGACCTTAGGATGTTGAGCTATTCATAGGGTGTGGGAGTATATATGCTCCTTGAAAAGGCTCCTTAGGAATGTGGGACCAGCTTGCTAGATCTTTGTATTTTTTTTTTTTTTTTAGAAAGCAGGATTTATTGAGAGGACAGAAAAGCTCCCACAGTGAGAGGGAACCTGAAGGAGTTGCCTGATTTTTTTTTTAAGCTAAAATGAAAAACAAAAAGAAACATAAGAGCTGAATGTGGTTAGCAACCAGCTTGTAATCTCCTTGATTTCTAAAGTCCCTGCCAATTATAGCCTCTTATAAATTTATGAACAAAGTAGAAGGTGTCATTAATCTAGGGGCAGAGGATCATAAATATGGCCATGACCATGGCCAGTATTTGAACCAATAACTTGTTAATGCTGTTTTCAGTAGTTAGCTCAGACTTCTAAATATATAGACATCCATAGAGATCTCATTCTCCTGCCCACCCTTTTACTACAACTACTCTCTCAAAGATCATTTATGATTTTCTAGGTGCCAAAAGCAATAATCTGTCTTGTAAGGTCATACTGTTACAGTTTTGGGTGGAGCATTTCAAACTATTAATCAACTTCTAATTGAATCTTCTTCTTTCTTTAGCTTCTTTTTCATACTCTTCCTTCCTTCCTTCCTTCTGAGTTGAAGTCTTACTCTGTCGCCCAGGCTGGAGTACAGTGGCACACTTATGGCCACCACAACCTAGACCTGCAGGGTATAGGCGATCCTTCCTCCTCAGCCTTCCAAGTAACTGGAACTACACACACACGCCACCATGCCTGGCTAATTTTTTTGTGATTTATTGTAGAGACAAGGTCTCACCAAGTTGCCCAGGCTGGTCTCGAACCTCTGGGCTCAGGCAATCCTCTCGTCTCAGCCTCCGAAAGTGCTGGGATTACAGACTGAGCCACAGCGCCCGACCCATACTTTTATTTCAGTGTCACTGTTTTTCTTTCTTGCCATTCCTCCCATTTCTCTTCTTGATTGTTATTGTTTTCCCAACTTATAAATTAAGTATTTTCTAAAGTGCACTTCTTGGCCACTATTTTAGACCATTTAAAAATACAGTCTACATGACATCTTTTTCTACTTTTCTAATTTTAACTACTAATTTAAATTATACATAATTTTTAAAAAAATGTTTTAACTTGAGCTCTTGTTTTTAAGTCAAATCTCAGGTATACAAGCTGCCTAGTGTACATGTTTTCTTGAATGTCCTAGTTGTATCTTGGATTCAGCAGAGCTAAGTCTGAAGCCATTCTCTCTTCTACCTCCCTCTTCACATATACCCCCACCTCCCAAAAAATAGAAGACTTTTTTTTCCTGGTGCCCAAATTTGTTTAAATCAAGTCTATGCTATAATGGAAACTTTTAGGTGTCACTTTCTTAAAAAATTTCCTGCTGTACTAACTAGAAAAGATTGATTTATATGAATTATTTGTTTCAATCATTCATCCTTTTGCTTCATTAATCAGTATTCTTTTTTTAATATTCAATATTTTTTATTATGATATTGTGGGGTACAGTTAAGGTTTAGGTATACAAATGTGCTTCATTCAGGTACCCTTGTTGATAAGAGGTGTCTCCCCATCTCCTGACAGATATTTACTACCATTAATCCCATCTCCCTCCCCCTCCCCCCACATAGTTTCCCACCACTGTCAGTCATTTTCTTATGGTAATACGTTGGATGATCAAGGTCTACTCTATGAGTGAGAACATGTGATACTCAGTTCTTTGTTTCTGTGAGAGGTCACTCAGTATTATAGACTCTAGTTCCATCCAGGTTGCTGCGAAATTCATGATTTTGTTATTTTTTATGGCTGCGTAGTATTCCATTGTGTATATGTACCACATTTTTTTTAATCCAGTCCTCTTTTGATGGACAGCATGGTTGCTTCCAGGTTCTTGCTATTGTGAACAATGCTGC
>CAUYQG010202054.1:0-16362 GCA_963574415.1 Tarsius wallacei | reverse complement strand
GAGAGAGAGAGAGAGAGAGAGAGAACTGCATTACACACACACACACACACACACACACACACAAATATTTAAATGTCTTTGTTCGGTTTCCTCCCAGCAGGGATCAGATGACTTTGACCTCACTCTGCACTCAGACTCAATCCCGACGGCCATTAGGAAAAGCCAGCGGTTCCTGCTCCCTCTGGGGCACGTGGGAGTCACAGGGGCTCCGGCACTTTGGGTTGGCGATCCTGCAGGCCAGGGCCGGTTTCCCGGGGTAGGGCCTCCCTGTTTTGCAAGCCTCGGAGAACCTGGCTGCACCACCCCCCAGAGTTCAGACCCAGCGAAAAGTTCTTGGGAGTTCGCGGGAGGGCGGGGTGGGGAGTCGGCGGCGGCGGCGGCCGCGGTCAGAGCGCTGGGGCTGCCCCTAAGCCACCCCGTCCATCGCCTGCCTCCCCTCGCGTCGGGGCTTGCCGCTGGAGAAGGTGGCTCCGTGTGTCGGCCAGGTCCTGCTCAGGCGGGAGTGAGGGCCGCGCGGAGAAGTGAGCGGGAGAGGGCCCGGCTGGCCCGCGCTCGGCCCGCCCGGGGCCACCCGGCCTTTGAACTCGCCTCCGCACTTCTGCCTCGGCCGCTGGTGCGTCCAGGTGCTGCGCACTCGGCATACGGAGGCGCGGCCGCGCGAGCTCGACCCATGGCGGCGCGGGGCTGCGCGAGGCTGGGGTGGGCGCTGCTGGGGACGCGGCGGGCCGGCCGTGGCCTCTGCCCTCGCGGGGCCAGAAGCAAGGCCGCGATCCCTGCCGCCCTCCCCGCCGACAAGGCAGCCGAGGCTCCCGGAGCAGCGCCCGGCGACCGGCGGCGGCTGCGGAGCTTAGCGGAGATTCCGAGTGTGGGGCAGCTGCGCCTCTTATTCCAGCTGTTCGTGCGAGGCTACGCTCTGCAGATGCACCAGCTCCAGGTAACCGGCGGGGGCACCGCGACCTGGGGATGGAGGGAGGGCACCGGGACACAGAGGCTGGAGATGGAGGAGGCGTTGGACAAAAAGCGGAGGATGCGGGAACCTAGCCCGGGACTCACTGAGGCCAGGGTCATTCGCGGGAAATCTGTTGGGAGAAAGTGCGACGTGCGGGCAGATCCCTTTGAGCTGAAATAAGCGGGTCGATGAGTGGTGTCAATCAGGAGGGCACCAGCAAGTCGGTGACCTGGAGGCTTCAAGGGGACAGAGCCTCGGAGAGGAGGGGGCTGTCTTGGGAAGAGAACAGCAGATGCAAATATGTAAGCTGACAGATGTTAGAATCACTGATTCTGTGGGGTTCGTGTCTACCACAGACTTTTCCCAAAGGAAATCACTTCAGGAGAGTTACAAAAGCCTTTCAGTAATTTGCAAAGTGAATTTCTCTTTAGGGGAAAAACGAAAACGATGTTGCTTTTCAGGAAGTGAAAGCAAAATCATAGACAGCAAGGAAAAGGTGCATTTTTGTTATTAAGAAATTAATGTTAGTGGGGCCGGGTAGTTTACACCTGTCATCCCAGCACTTTGGGAGGCAGAGCCCAGGGGTTCGAGACCAGCCTGAGCAACTTGGCGAGACTTTGTCTCTACAAATAAATTTTAAAAATTAGCTAGGTGTGGTGGTACATGCCTATAGTTCCAGCTACTTGGAAGGCTGAGGTGGAAGGATCACCTGAGCCTAGCCGGTGGAGGCTGCAGTGGCTGTGAGCATGTTCCTGCGTGCCAGCCTGTGCTACAGAGTGAGACTCCAACTCAAAAGGAAAAAAAATTCATAATGTCAGCCCTTTGGGAAGCCCAGGCAAGAGGATTGCTTGAAGTCAGGAGTTCAAGGTTTCAGTGAGCTATGATCGTGACAATGCATTCCAGCTTGGGTGACAGAGCAAGACCCTAGCTTAGAATAAAATGAAAATAAATCAATGTCCAATAAGAAGGATTTATCCAATGGAACAGAGTTGAGCAGGCATGACAGATAGCCCACTGCCTACTGCAGAGACTGGAAAACCCACCACTGACCAATGTTGCCTGAGTTGGAGAGGTTTTAGGAAATGAGGTTTTAGGGATTAATGTGGAATCTGTCTTCCTAATGACTATCAATGAATATTAATGAACCTACTATGTCCCACGCATGGTTTTCAGTGCTGTAATTCAGTGAAATGAGATCCCTGTTTTCATGGGACTTACGTGTTCCTTGGAGGAAGATGGAGGGCAAAGAAGTAAATAAATCAATAAACGGTAACTTCAGAGAGAGAACTCTGGGAGGAGAAGTTGTACTAAGGTTGGGGGACAGAGCCTTTTATTTACAAGTGCCCTCTGCAGGGGTATGTGGTTGTCACTGACCGATGGGAGAAGTAGGCAGGCCTTTAGCTGCGGTGGCCAAGCATCTGCCGGCCATGTGTCTGTGCTGGGGAAGAGCCAAAAATGAGGGAGCTGTGGGAACTGGGGCCAGGCCAGGCCTTTGAGAATGGTCTTAAAGACCAGGCTCAGGGCCCTGGATCCTCTGGGGGGCTATGGCAGGTCCTTGAGCAGGCATGGGGTGAAGATGGCCTACGAGAAACACTATTGCAGGTCGTGGTGTAGAGTGACAAAGGCTTGGGTATGGCAGCATCCAAGATGGAGAAGGAGATCTGAGCCACACTCCACAGAAGGCCAGAATGGGGGTTGAGGATGCAGGAGAAAATGACTCTGAGGGTTTGAAGGACAAAATTGACTACAGCCAGGGCTGAATCCTCTGCACCCAGCCGCTGTGACTGCTGTCTCTCCTGAGGCCTTCCCTGCTGGGCTCGTGTTTCTGAGACTTAGTAGTATAGAAAATAAGTAATTCAAAATCTAAGCTGTTGGAACTTTAAGGGAATGTGATTATGTGATTATGGGACCCAAATCGCGTAAACAGGTGGCTGTAACATAAGCAGCTGTAACCTTTGTTTCTCTAGTTATAGATTAGCTTTCTTCCTTGCCTACATTGTTTTGTAAAATGTTGTAAATGCCTGTAAGGTGTCAGGAAGATCTTTTCCCCTTTCACTGTTCATTATAGATGAACTTCTCTCCTACCTTTCTCACACAAAGACTTCATGGCTATCACGCTGTCTTAAGATGAAATGTTAAATATACTCTTTTAAATTGGAAAGAAAATGAAAACAAGCCACATGAAAAAGAAAACAAGCTGTAACTACAGATTGTAACTGATAAACCAAACTTGTATAGAAAAATCCTACTAACCTTTGTTTTCTGCCTGTGTAAGCAAGAATTTGACTTTGGAGCACTGACTACATTTCTGGCTCGGATGTGGCAGCATCCAAGATGGAGAAGCAGATCTGAGTCACACCCCACAGAAAGCCAGATTGGGGGTTGAGATTTTTACTTGAATAAACTGTCCATTCCCAGATTTTTGCTTGAATAAACTCTTTAAAACTGGATTCTGGTCCTTTCTATTATTTCAGGTTTACAGGGAGCAGATCACAAGGTACTGAGAGATGGCCAAAAAAGCACTCCTTGTGGACCCAGCTCTTTTAAGCCAAGAAACCAGAGTCCTGTTAACTTCCTGTTTGATTTAACCTCTAGAGATGTGAGAGGCCCAGTGAATGCCCCAAGAGTGAGAACTGAGCAGTTCTCAGGGAAAGATCTGCTCAGTATTATCTCTAGAGCAGTAACTACCAAGAAATCCTAGATGGCCTTAGGAGGAGGAAGAGGAAACAACAGAAAGCTAGGAATGTGAGGCCTTTTAAAGGAAAGCCCAGGACTGGGGTCGAGGAGAGACCCCTGGTTTCAGTCCTTGTGTCCAAAGATCTTGGGTCACACGAACTTGGGCTGTCCATGAGAGATACATTAGCATTTCTCACCACATGTGAGTTAATAAAGAGCAGAGTATTGTACATCTATAAGGGCCAGTTAACAGTCCTTTTGAGGAAGAGGATGTGTTTCAGTGATCCACTTTGTATCAGAATTTGTTACTCCAGCCTGGGTGACAGAGGGACTCTATCTCTCTAAAAATAAATAAATAAAATAATAATAATAATAATATTTGTTTGGTTGCCACTCAAATCAGCTTTATTGGCTCATAGAACTGAAAACTCTAATAGCTGAGTGTCCTTCAGGTGGTCTTTGCACTAGAGATTCAGTGAGTCACCAAAGCTACAGCTTTGGCATGTACCTGTATTCCCAGGTACTCAGGAGGCTGAGGCAGGAGGATTGCTTAAGTCCAGGAGACTAGCCTGGGCACATAGTGCGACCTCATCTCCAAATTAAATGCAAAAGAAGTTACAGCTTTGTTTTTCTGTAGTTTTCTTGGAAGACGTTGGTTGACTGCTTGGCCTAGGTTAATTACCCATCTCTGAACACATCATAGTGGCCAGGGGGAGACAGACACACCCTAATTAGCTTAGCTCCATGCCAACTGATCCTTAAAGCTGGGGTTAGGGTCCCTCCTACCCAAATCAGTTAGGAAGGGGAGTGGAATGGGCATAGGGACAGCCAACCACAAGGTCCCCTGCACCCCCAGCTGTCAAAAACTGCATTACTATATGTTACATCAACTTAGGAAGCATTATAGGGATAGGGTAGAAATTGGGAAATGTAAAAATAATACTACTTCATTAATGCCAGTGCCTTTCTCCTTCATAACGAGTGCTGAAAAGCAAAATATGAACATATGTTAAATTTTGTCAATTTATATAAAATTTATAGTTTTCAAATATATTGATTCCGAGAATGATGAGGTATCTATTCTGTAGCTCTTATTGTGAACTATCTGGGTCTGCGGCCCCTTCTGTGCTCCCGGTTCCCTGTGCGCATATGTGTCATTTCATGTCTCTTATCATCACCTGTTTATATGGCTTAGAGATTGGGCTGTGAAGCTCTGTGGTCTGGGCCTATGTCCCACCTCTGTCACCCCAGTGCTAGGCACAGTCTTCGGCACAGAGGAGGTGACATGAGTGATGCTGAGCAGCGGACACATCTGATGGTAAACTTCCTTGCGACATTCTATCCAGCTCCCTGATCTGCCTTTTTGACATGAGACAGAGTAAAGGAGAGATAATAAGAAAGGTGGGCAGATCGAACAATCTTGGTCTTTGAGTTTCTCAGCACTTCAGGCTGGAAGCTCAATTTTGTCAACGTATTCAGCATGGGCAGACTACTGGGGCCTGACCTACATTGCCCAAATCCACAGAAACAAATTTGTGTGCCCAGAGGTTTGTTTAGTGACACATGCTATGATCTGAATGTGTTGAAGACTTGATCCCCAATGCAACAGTGTTGAGAGGTGGGACTTTTTTTTTTTTTTTTTTTTGTCGGAATCTCACTCTGTCACCCAGGCTGGAGGGCAGTGGCACTCTCCCGGCCACTGCAGCCTCGACCTGCTGGGCTCCGGCATTCCTTCTACCTCAGCCTTCCAAGTAGCCAGAACTACAGGCACACGCTACTACACCCAGCTAGTTTTTGATTTATTGTAGAGATGAGGTCTTGCCAAGTTGCCCGGGCAGGTCTTGAACCCACAGGCTCAGGCAATCCACTCACCTTGTCCTCCCAAAGTGCTGGGATTACAGGCTGAGCCACCGAGCCCGGCCAGGGTGGGACCTTTAAGAGGTAATTGGATATCCTGTAACCCACTACCACTATAATCTATTAATCCATTTTAGCAGGAGTGGGTCCGTTATTGTGGGAGTGGGTTCCTGAGAAAAGGATAAATTAATCATCTACCATATGCATGTTCTCTTGCCCTTCTGCCTTCCACCATGGGATAATACAGCAAGAAGAAATACATTTCTGTTTTTTTATAAATTACCCAGCCTCAGGTATTCTGTGACAGCAGCACAAAACAAAGGTCATACCTCCCAGGGATCATGGAACCCCCCATTCTAGTTATCTACTGCTGCATAAAAAAATATCCCAAATCATGGTGGTTTAAAACAGCATTTTGTTATAGTGAGAATGTTGTGGGTCAGGTATTTGGGCAAGGCACAGTGGAAATGACTTATCTCTGCTCCATGATGGATTGGGACTTCAGCTCAAATGGCTAAAGATAGCCAGGATTGCTCTAGTGGAGCCATATGTCTAGCCCTCGGGTCTGGATTTTGTCTGGCATGTCATGTCTGCTGGGGGTGGAATGGTCAATGGTTTCACCAGTTTCATGTTTGGTGCCTGGTCTGGTTTGGTCTCCTTATAGCTGACTTGGGCTTTCTCGCAGCATGGTGGTCAAAGAATAATTGGATTTCTTCTTACATGTGCTGGCTCTCCCCAGAGTGAATGTTCTAAGACACAGAAAGTGAAAGTTGCCAGTTTCTTAAGGCCTTGGTCTGGAAACTGTGTCACAGTAGCATATGTACTGTATTCCACTTGTCAAAGCAGTTACAATACTTAGTATGTGTCTTAGAGGAGACATAGATGTCACCTCTTTTTTTTTTTTTTTGAGTCAGAGTCTCACTCTGTTGCCCAGGCTGGAGGGCAGTGGCACACTCATGGCCACTGCAGCCTTGACCTGCTGGGTTCAGATAATCCTTCCACCTCAGTCTTCCATGCTGGCTTATTTTTTGATTTATTGTAGAGATAAGGTCTCACCAAGTTGCCCAGGCTGGTCTCGAACCTGAGGCTCAGGCAATCCTCTTGCCTCTGCCTCCCAAAGTGCTGGGATTACAGATGTGAGCCGCTGCACCCAGCAAGATGTCACCTTTTTTTTTTTTTTTGAGTGGGAATCTCACTCCATCACCCAGGCTGGAGTGCAGTAGCACACTCACAGCCACCCCAGCATCAACCTGTTGGGTTCCAGTGATCCTTCTGCCTCAGCTTTCCAAGTAACTGGAACTACAATTGCGCACTACCACGCCTGACTTATTTTTTGATTTATTGTAGAGACAAGGTCTCGCCAAGTTGCCCAGGCTGGTCTCGAACCCTTGGACTCACGCAATCCTTTCACCTCTGCCTCCCAGAGTGCTGGGATTACAGGTGTGAGTCACCGTGCCCGGCTAGACTTCACCCCTTTTTTTTTTTTTTGAGTTGGAGTCCCACTCTGTGGCCCAGACTGGAGTGCAGTGGCCGCTCCCGGCCACCGCAGCCTCGACCCGCTGGGATCCGGCGATCCTTCCAAGTAGCTGGAACTACAGGCGTGCGCTACTATGCCCAGCTAATTTTTTGATTGATTGTAGAGATGAGGTCTCGCCAAGTTGCCCAGGCAGGTCATGAACCCGCGGGCTCAGGCAATCCACTCACTTCAGCCTCCCAAGGTGTGGGATTACAGGCTGAGCCACCGAGCCCGGCTTAGACGTCACCTCTTAATGGGAGGCATGTCAAGGAGTCCATAGCCATCTTTAATCCACTACACCCTTTTCCCAGGATTCAGGTACTTAGGGAGAGAAATTAGAAACTTCACTGGCCTGCTTGGTGTGCAAGGATCCAGAACCAAAGGAGCAGAATCGTGTGGAAGTAAATTCCATCTAGGCCGTGGAGAAACCTGTTTGAATGCATTTCTCTGATGCTTTTCCATGAAGTTATGGATGTTTCTCCCATAAATAGTAAGCAACAAATGCTGCCAAATTCTTGCTGTTTGGCTCTCCTTTCCTGAACTTCACAAAGACCACCCCCATTCTTTCTTCATTTTGGCTAATACTTTTGATTAGATGGATTTTCTTCCCGAGTACTCATGTTGCCACCACACCTTCCAGAGACTATTCTCCAGTTACCTTGATGGGGTTTGAGTATTTTTCAGGGTCATCTGGCAGATATCTATATGTTGTCTTTGAGGCTGTGACACAACTGGGTACACTGCCTATAAGCCTCAGGTATAAGAATATGAAACTAAATATTAAGGCCAAAAATGTGTGGATCATACCAATTTCGCAATTGTACTGTCAGAGTTTTATCTTACAGATAAACTATTATAGTTAAAGAGATAGTCAAGAATATTTAAGATAGCATGATTTGTGGTTGGGAAAGATTAGAATGACTTAACTATTTCACAGGAGGGGACTAATTAAGTTATGGTACATCCATACAAAGTAATTTGATGCAACCATTAAAAAGGATAGGCACTGGTGGGCACAGTGACTCACACCTATAATCCCAGCATGTTGGGAGGCCGAGGCGAGACGATTGCGTGAGCTCATGGGTTCGAGACCAGCCTGGGCAACTTGGCGAGACCTCATCTCTACAATAAATAAAGAAAAAAATTAACCAGGGTGGTGGTGCGTGCCTGTAGTTTCAGCTACTTGGAAGGCTGAGGCAGAAGGATCACCTGAGCCCAGCAGGTGGAAGCTGCAGTGTCCGTGAGCGTGCCACTGCACTCCAGCCTGGGTGACAGAGTGAAACTCCAACTAAAAAAAAAAAAAAAAAAAAAAAAGGATAGGCACAGATCTATTATATTGATATGAATTGCTTGTTAAGAGATGGGAGGAAATTAAGGTGCAAAACAATATAATACACCATCTTTTGTGGATAAAGAAAGAGTGTGGGGTATATATACATCTATGTAAATGTTTGTGTATGCGTAAAATACCTCTGGGAGGACACACAAGGAATTGGTAACAATGGTTGCCTCTGTGTAGGGGTCTTGGGCTCTGGAGGTAAGAGTTAGGAGGAATACTTGCTTTTCATTTCATACTCTTTGCAGTCTTTGAATTTTAACAGTGTGCATGTATTTATCACTTGGTACAATTTTAAAAAATAGCAACAACAAAAACATCTAGAATAGGAGAAAAAGGATGGCTGACCAAACACATCCTTGTCCAATATAATACTTTGGGGTCTTTGGACATATCTTCCTCTCTTGTACCCCTCTTTGGCTCTGTGTCCTTACTTTTGATGTCTACCTCTGTGTCTACTTCCTCTTTTCAGCTCCGCATCCACTCCTGATCATTCACTTCTGTCCTACTTTTATTGTTCATTCCAGCCCAGCATGGCTTGTAGATGAAGGTGTTCTCAGCTTCCAGAAGCTTGCCTCTGGATGTTGAGGGATGTGGTGGTGGGGTGGGCAGTGCTTCTAGTTTCCTGAGGGCCTCCCTGAGAGCATCCCAGGGAAACCTTTTTTGGATCACTCACGGATCTTCCTCTACCTTCATCCTACTCTTTCTCTAGATTGCAAAATCAGAGGGAAATACTTGCTCTCCAACTCTCTGGTACATATCTTTGTAACTTAAGACAGTTCTGCAATCTTGCATTAAAATAGACATTTTTCTGATTATTGAAGTAATGGCTGCACACAAGCACAAAAATGTCTCTTTGCAGATTTGTTTGTAAAATCAAAAAGTTCAGAAACATGTTAAATGCCCATTGACAGGATAAATAAATCCTGATAATAGTCATACAGTGGAGTACTATACAGTAGTCATAATGAATGCACAAATGCTTTATCAATATAGATAACTCAAAAACAAAGTTGAATATAGAATGGTACGTGCAATAGAATACCACTTCTATGAATTTTAAACCACACAAAAATACTATAGGTTGCCATTGGATATGTACATACATATTACAGTTATAGGCCGGGTGAAGTGACTCACGCCTGTAATCCCAGCATTTTGGGAGGCCGAAGTGGGAGGATTGTTTGAGCCCAGGGGTTCAAGACTAACCTGAGTAAAATAGCAAGATTCCATCTCCATGTTATTTAAAATTAAAATCAAATCAAAGCCGGGCACAGTGGCTCAAGCCTGTAATCCCAGCACTTTGGGAGGCGGAGGCGAGAGGATTGCCTGAGCTCAGGTGTTTGAGACCAGCCTGTATCGTTCCTACAATAAATAAAAAAAAAAAATTAGCTGGGCATGGTGGCACATGGTTCCAGTTGCTTGAAGGCTGAGGCAGAGGGATCACCTGAGCCCAATAGATAGAGGCCGCAGTGGCCATGAGCATACCACTGCACTCCAGTCTGGGTGACAGAGTAAGCCTCCGACTCAAAAAAAAAAAAAAATCAAATTAAATAACTAAATAAATTATATAGACAGTGGCAGGAAGGATACGCTTCAAATTCAGGGTAGTGGTTGCTTTGGGGAGGGAGGGCCAAGGAACTGGAGAAGGCTAAGAAAGAGATTTTTGTATGTAACATTTTTCATTTAAAAAATATTGAGGCCGGGCTCGGTGGCTCAGCCTGTAATCCCAGTGCTTTGGGAGGCCGAGGCGAGTGGATTGCCTGAGCCCGTGGGTTCGAGACCAGCCCGGGCAACTTGGCGAGACCTCGTCTCTACAATAAAATAAAAAATAGCTGGGCATGGTAGCGCGCATCTGTAGTTCTGGCTACTTGGAAGGCTGAGGTGGAAGGATCGCCAGAGCCCAGCAGGTCGATGCTGGGGTGGCCGTGAGCTTGCATGCCACTGTATTCCAACCTGGGCGATGGAGTGAGACTCCAACTCAAAAAAAAAAAATATTGAAGTGATAAATATGAACACTTCTTAATTCTTGGAGAATGGGTATATGGGTGTTTATGATATTATTTTCTCAAATTTTTAACATTAAAATATTTGTAATAAAAAACATAAGTAATTTTGCTCATCAAAAGTCCAAATGGTGCCATTGGCTTGGTCTGGTCTTGGAGGAGATCATTTGAGGCAAGGCATGGAGCAAGGAGAACCTGGGAATGCTGCTAATTGTTTAGCACCTCCTGTCACTTGGAAATGTGAATTCCATTTGTGTGAGGGGATTGGGGTTAACTCCTAATGACACTTTGACAGCACTGTGACAGGGCTGTCCCAGCTGGACTCCTCTTTGCCTTTGACCCCAAATAGACCTTCCTTCTGGCATCTGTCAACATAGGTAAAAGCATGGCCTGTGCCTAAAGTTACATCTCTCCTGTTTGTCCAACTGATGGCTGCTAGCTTTAGGGCTGGTTTGTTGACATTGGCAGAACAGCACTTGACGTTTGTGAATTCACTTTTGTCCTCAGGGCTATGTGCTTGCTGTTTTGTGTTGTTTTGCTATGCTGAGAGCCCTCCTAAGGAGCCCACTATCCGTAAATGAAACCAGCAGAATAGAACATCTAAATGAAGTATACAGTTTGGGGTAAAGGGGTTATGGATTTCAGGTGGTTTTTTTTTTTTGGTAACAGCTTTATTGAGTTATAATTGCATACCATGCAGCTTGCCTATTTAACAATTAAATGGTTTTCAGCATATTCATAGAGTGCAATCATTACTCTAGAAAAAAATCTGGTGAACTTTAGCAGCCCCTGGCGACCATGAGTCTACTTTCTGTCTCTATGAATTTGCCTATGATGGACATTGCATATGAATGTATACAAATGTGGTCTTTTGGGACAGGCTTCCTTCTCTTAGTATAATGATATCAAGGTCCCACCATGTTGGGGCATGTATCAGTGCTTCATTCCTTTTCCTTATTCTTCTGTAGAGATATGCCGTAATTTGTGTAGCCACTCATCTACTGATGGATATTTGAATTGTTTCCACTTTTTAGCTCAGTATCACTTTTTGAGTTTTCAAGATACATACAACTCAGAGCTAAGTTTCCTAAATTTCAAAGAGTTTGGGTTTCCAACTCTTTGAAATTCTGAAAGCTGTGGCGCTCTCTACAGCAAAAACAAAAAGAAAAAATGAGTTTATGCGTAGCATACTGCATAGGATTTCAGCTCTACCCCCTGACTTCCAGCCTCTGTGCACCCCAGTTTATGAACCTTTGCCTTGAAGGTGGATTAGTGCCTTTCAAGGACTGTACCTGTTAGCTAACAGCTGCCAGGGCCTGCCTTGGCTTATCCACCCTTCACATGTGGGCTAGCCATAGTACACCCTAGGGGTCCAGTAGTAGGATAATTCCCTTGTTGAACTGAGAAGGAAATAAATGTTACACTCACACATGCAAGACAAGTGAAGGCCAAAGCCTGACAGATTCGACTAGCAAAAATAAAACGAGTCACTTTCAGATTTAGATGGCTTATTACTTACATAGACAGTGAAAAGAAGAACAAGCTGAAGCTCCTTGTCCCACATACCCAAAAGGACAACACCAAAATACAAGGGGACAAATGACTGCAATGGGAGATGTAGGGTAACCTATTTCTGAGGAGCTCCTTCTAGATTGCAGCTAGGGGGTTTTCTATTCTGCAGCCCTTTTCTGAGGGAGCAGGGCAGAAAGCCTCATATCTCATCAGAACCCAGGAGGGAGGTGATGAAATGGTCTCATGTCAGCCTGCCAGGTGACATAGGAAGGTGAGTGGGAAGTGGCTTATGATAGCTTTATACAGGCTTCACATTCTTTTGTGTTCCAGGAAGATCACAGTGTTCTGCCAAACTCATAAGCTGTGGCCCAAGTCTTTGTATGCATGGACATGTACAAGGTTGCCAGGTTGGGGCTGCTCCCCAGCAACTCTACCCCAACCTTTCACGCATCCAACTAAGAATTCTCAGAAGCATAGGCCACCCCTGTCAGATACTCTAGTTACTTTTACTGATAGAGGCCTGTGTCACATCTGTTCTGTTTGTCTTAAACAATATCAGACAAAACTGTACACAACCTGCACCTAAAGTTATATCCCTCCTATTTATCCAACTGATGGCTGCTAGATTTAGGGCTGGCTTGTTGACACTGATCAGTTCTACTTGGAAGATAGATCGCAGCCAGGCTTCCCATCTGGAGTTAACTAGAGCCACACATACCCTCCTCAAGAAGTGCGGAGCAATACCATTGCCTATTACTACCCATTCAGAAGAGTTTGGAGCAATCTGTGACAAATGTGCAAAAGAGGCCAACAATAATGAGGTGCGACCAAATCAGTGTCCACAAAATTCATCTTGTTCTGTTGTCTTTAGTGGAAGGTAGTCCTTTCTGAAGTCTGTGACTACTGGAAGTATCTAAGAGTTCTTGGATTCAGGCTGGGTGTGGTGGCTCACGCTTTAGGAGGCTGAGGCAGGTGGATTGTTTGAGCTCAAGAATTTGAGTCTAGCCTGGGGAACATAGTGAGGACTTGTCTTTACAAAAAAATTTTAAAAATCAGCCAGGTGTGGTGGCTCTTTGGAAGGCTGAAATGGAAGGATCCCAGGAGCCCAGGAGGTTAAGGCTGCAGTGAGCTGGGATCATGCCACTGTACTCCAGCCTGGGCAACAGAGTGAGTCCTTGACTCCAAAAAACAAAACAAAAACAAAAAACAAAAAAACTACATAATATATGAGTTCTTGAATTCAGATTCCTTGTTGGCAGTGGTCAAGTTGAGGCTAGTGACAGCAGCAGTCTGACTTAGAAGCCCTGTAGACGAGAGCTGAGAGAGAGAGATCAATAGTCCCTTCCTCTACCCTTGGCCTCCCAGGGTTGGTCCCTGATGTCCCACAAAACAGTGTTGTTCTCCTTCCACAGCCATACAATCAGGATGGCTAGTCCCTGTAGCAAGCACTTTCCCCCTTTCCCCAGCCTTCCTCATGTCCTACCCACATGTATACCTTGATTTGTCCTTAGGTGGCTCAGTAGTTTCTTCCTTGTATACCGTGCACCATCCTAGAACATCCCACCCCCTGACTTGTGGGCTACATCAGGACCATCTTAGGAGTTGTGACCTTATATATATGATCATTATCATCACTATCCATGATTGCCCCAGGTCAGCAAGCATACACCTGTGGCAACAGAAGCACCAAATTAGAGTTGTTTACTTTCTGACTCTTCTTGGGGCTTGCAGATTCCTGTAGCCTGGTTCTCTAAGGAGTAAGTTGGGAAGAAAAATAATAGAATGAGAAGGATTAATTACTGGGTTGGGTCACTTACAGGTACTCTTTTGGTGAACTGCCACATTTAGAGTCCAAACTGACTTTCTTGAGCATGGGAGCTAAGACTTGGTTGTTCAGTTATATTTTCAACTTCCCCTTTAAAAATCCTCCATCAGGGCTGTGCAGCAGCAGCAGCACAGCACACCCCATGGGCCTTCAACTTAGCTGATCCACGCATGAACCAGGCCAAGTAATTGTCAAGAACCTCAGTGCCCCCAAGAAACCTGAGCTGCTGGCATAGACCTTGCATTTGAATCAGCTCATCCGGAGGGTGACTGGCTGATCATTTCATGTTGAATTTACTTCTTTTACACTTCCACTTAGCAAGGGATACTTATTAGGCAATACCCACTTTCTCATTTCTGCCCATCCCATGATAAGGACGTCAGGACATACCTTACTGGTCTCTCAATGGCCGCCAGTGCTCAATAACAAGCCAGTAATTATCTCTCAAATGAGATATTCTGGGTGGCAATGTCAGGCAAGCTCCATGTTCAAAGCACTAGATGGCCATAGGCTCTATTCTGCATAATTGGTTGTCACTAAGGCTAACTGGCCCCAGTGGGAGGGCAGTCTGTACAGCCTGTTAGATAGTTTCCTTAAGCGTGTGGTTTCTATTAGTCCTTTTCTTTTCTTTTTGACACCTACAAAATATCTTCTCCATAACATCTAAACTGGTGTTTGACTAAACAACTGGGTGCCATAACCTAGTTAAGTTGACATAAAATTAATGATGATAGTGGATGAACCTTTTTGAGTCAATACACGTATTGTGGAAATAGATGAGTTAAGGAAATGCAGTACTTCTCTTGATTGTAAAAGTTTGAGTCAAAGTTTCACTCTGTGCCCAGGCTGGAGTGCAGTGGTATGCTTACAGCCACCACAGCCTTTGACCTGCTGGGCTCAGGCGATCCTCTTACCTCAGCCTTCCAAGCAGCTGGAACCACAGGCACACACATGGGCCTGGCTAATTTTTTTTTTCTTTGCTTTATTATAGAGACAAAGTCTTGCCAAGTTGCCCAGGACGGTCTTGAACCCCTGGCCTGAACCACAGACACACAGCGTGGGCCTGGCTAATTTTTTTTTCTTTGCTTTATTATAGAGATGAGTTCTTGCCAAGTTGCCCGGGATGGTCTTGAACCCCTGGCCTCAGGCAATCCTCTCACCTCTGCCTTCCAAAGTGCTGGGATTACAGGCATGAGCCACTGAACCCAACCAGGTTTCTACTAGTTTTTAATCAAGGCAGTGATCCTCCACCTCTCTCCTTTCCCTGGCATCATGTACTACTTTAGTGATATGATGTGGTTCAGGTGAGAAAATAGATTCTGGTTGTCTACTTGATCCCCTACCACTGTTCTAATTATGGTATTTTCCTATTAGAAACACTTTTTACAATCAAGAGACGTACTGCATTTCCTTAACTCATCTATTTCCACAATACGTATACTGACTCAAAAAGGTTCATCCACTATCATCATTAATTTTATGTCAACTTAACTAGGTTATGGCACCCAGTAGTTTAGTCAAACACCAGTTTAGATGTTATGGAGAAGATATTTTGTAGGTGTCATTAACACTTGTATTAGTAGACTTTGAGTAATGCAGATTATCCTTCATAATATGGGTGACCCTTGTCAGTTGAAGGTCTTAAGTGAAAAGACTGAAGTCCCCAGACGAGGAAGGCATTCTGCTTCCAGACTACCTTCAGTTTCAAGACTGCAACGGTGACTTCTGCTGGAATTTCCAGCTTACTCACCAGCCCTGCAGATTTTAGACTTGCCAATCCCCATAATCAAGTGAGCTAATTCTGTAAAATCTCTCTCTCTCTCTCTCTCTCTCTCTCTCTCTCTGTATACACACACACACACACACACACACACACACACACACACACACACTGGGGTGCCAAAATGTACACACATTTTAAGAGATGTTATCTATGTATTACTTTTAGTTTGCTGTAATCAGAAGTGTCTGGATACTGATGGTAACCACTTTAGTAACTCTTGTAATTGCAGTTTGTTATCATTATATATTGAGTATTGCAAATTTTTTTTGAGTTGGAATCTCACTCTGTTGCCCAGGTTGGAGTGCAATGGCATGGTCACGTCACTGCAGCCTCCATCTACTGGGCCCAGGTGATCCTTCCCCCGCAGCCTTCCAAGTAGCTGGAACTATAGGTGCGTACTACCACGCCTAACTATTTATTTATTTATTTATTGTGGAAAGACCTTGCCAAGTTGTCCAGGCTGGGAGTATTGGAATTTTTTTTTTTTGAGTTGGAGTCTCACTCTGTCGCCCAGAGTGGAGTGCAGTGGCCTCTCCCAGCCACCACAGCCTCTACCTCTTGGGCTCCAGCGATCCTTCCACCTCAGCCTTCCAAGTAGCTGGAACCACAGGTGCGTGCTACCACGCCCGGCTAACTTTTTGAGTTATTGTAGAGATGAGGTCTCACCAAGTTGCCCAGGTGGGTCTCGAACCCGCGGGCTCAGGCAATCCACTCACCTCAGCCTCCCAAGGTGCGGGATTACAGGCTGAGCCACCGAGCCCGGAGGTAATTTTTTGATTTATTGTAGAGATGAAGTCTTGCCAAGTTGCTGGGGCTGGTCTCAGACCCGTGGGCTCAGGCGATCCACTCACTTCGGCTTCCCAAAGTACTGGGATTACAGGCTGAGCCACCAAGCCCAGTCC
>CAUYQG010202052.1:0-11271 GCA_963574415.1 Tarsius wallacei | reverse complement strand
AGTAAGCAATAAGAATGGCATACAGGCTGGGCTCGGTGGCTCAGCCTGTAATCCCGCGCTTTGGGAGGCCGAGGTGAGTGAATTGCCTGAGCCCGCGGGTTCGAGACCCGCCTGGGCAACTTGGAGAGACCTCATCTCTACAATAAATCAAAAAATTAGCCGGATGTGGTAGCGCGCGCCTGTAGTTCCAGCTACTTGGAATGCTGAGGCAGAAGGATCGCCTGAGCCCAGCAGGTCGAGGCTGCGGTGGCCGGGAGCCACCACTGCACTCCAGTCTGGGAGACAGAGTGAGACTCCAACTCAAAAAAAAAAAAAAAGAACGGCATACAATATATTACAAAAACACACAGGACTTCAGGGCAAATGGTGACTGTTACCCCTGAACTCATCAACCTTTGAAGATATCAATGATTAGATATGACCTTTGAATTCAAACCTAGGGCATTCAAGGGTCAACCATAAATGTTAATGTTTACATTTTTCCTTTGGGTCCTAGATGCACCTTTGTCCCAGATACTGTCTTGGCTCCCAATTTATTCCAAATTCTGCAAATGAAAGCCTACTTTACCCGTTCTTACTCTGAGCAAAGACTTTAGCTACCTGAGAAAGCCCTACTCCAAAGTCACACACTAAGGACTTTACTCCCTCTCATCAAGGAAATGCTCAAGTTGGCGTTACAATATTTCATTTATTTTTTAATAGAGGGCATTAATAGCCCTAAAATAATAAGTCCAAATAGCTTTTCTTAAACTGCTTGCAGTATAACTAAACTATTGCAAAGGATGTTTTGGAGGCAAATTCGGCAGATTCCTCAGTCTGTTTTTCTTGCTTGAGCTAAATTTTAAATAAGAACACTTCAAACAAACAGATCACCAAGGACACAGAATTCTACGTTCATTAAATTTTATTCCCAGCTGCTCACCTGTGTAATTCATAGACATCCACAATCCCACTGTCCTCTCCACAGGGCTGGGAGTCACCACAGGTTGGAGGGCTTATTAGGATCTTGCTTCCAGGAGCAGTGTAGTGGAGAGATGTCAGCTCTAACTATAATTTCAGTGAAAAGCAATGACGGTCCATTTCTAGGGTGTTTTTTTCAACCCAAGTCCAAAAAATACATCCAAACTTCTCTGCTTACTCAGGGCCTTCTTCTTGACTCCCTGTGTTGTGTCCTGACGCCAGGCTACACTAGGTCTGAATGAATTGTGACCAACATCAACTCTTCTCCGAGGTTTATTTTAGTCCTATCAACTTGGTACCCTCTTTTTTGTGCAATATATAATAAGCTTGATTGTATATGTTTGCTTTGTTCTGTTAGAATTTTTTATTCTCTCATTAACTTCTCATATGGTGCAAACCCTGTGAGAAGGAGAACAGGATGGTCACGCCAGCGTCAGCCCATCAGAGCAGAATTAGCTTCTCACAGATATATGGTAACTGAGGGGGACAGCTTTTTCTACAGAGGCAACCAGCATCACGCTTCTGTTCACCAGCTCTCAATCTTTATGGAAGAGAGCAACCTCCCCTTGTTTGGAGAACTTGGAAAGATCACACCTGAGGCAGGTTCCTCTCAAAGATATGCTTATCTTCTTCAAGATCTGATTTGCCTTCCCCTACTGCATCCAAACTGATAGCTGTGAGAAGATCTCAGCATAGCCCCAAAGGAGAAACCGTTCTTGTTCTGGGAAGAACAAGCTAACAAGCCAAAGAAATTTCAGAACCAGTGAATATGCAGGTCTCAGGAATGAGAGAGATACATGTTGGGATTCTTGAGGATATTGGATGAGAGGCAGTGGAGGGAGGAGGGAACATAAAGCTAGGTGCAATATGTTTTATTGACTTGGGAGTACTCCTTTGTGACTTGGAAGGACACCCATAACCTGTCTAACGTGCTGTTGACATAACTCCTAGAAGCCTGTGCATGGTGATAGCTTACCTTCAATGACATTGAGCTGTTTAGAACTGCCTTGTTATAGTATTGAGGAAGAAATCCAAAGTCTCAAGGACGTAAAAATATTAGAATGACTGTGTGATCACAGAAGCTGGCAATTGACAGTGTTTCCTAGGAGGACTCAGAGGCCACGTCTTCCACTGAAGCAACGAGGAGTCCCTTGCTAAGGAGCCCGTTAATTGGAGAGGCTCTGTGATAACTGTCTACATGGGCTGGGCTTGGTAGGAGAAGACGCTGCCACAGTATTGAGATTCCTAGTGCCAAGAAATGCCAGAATCCTGGAATGGAAGATGCTAGATGGCAGGCTTACCTATCAAGGAGAAGGGGATGCTGCCGTTGTGCTAGCTGCTGCAAGGCTAAGTCGGGCCAGCCTCCCTTGACCTGAGGACTCTGCAGGGATGCCTGACAGGTCAGGGTATTCCAAGGGGTGAGACAGATAGAGAATCAATCACCATGTGGCTTACTTGCGTAATACAAAGAAAAAGCCAAGAACTGGTGAACAAAAACTTTCCTCAGTTTTCACTTCAGAAAAAAAGAGTCCTTCATTCAGTCTCTGGGTGTCATTTCACAGACCTGGAGCCCACTCACTGAATAAGAGATGGATCCCCCAAGGAAGGATAATACGTGATAAACATTCCCCAAAAGGGTGAGACCATTTGTCAGAGTGAATATACACTGGCAAAAGGAGCTCCTCAGACCTGAAGAACTTTGGGTACAGGGAACAGTGCTTTGTGCTGATACTGAATCAAGGGGCTAAAACACCTGTATTATCCCCCAGTTAGAAAGGAGGCACAGAGAAGCCAAGGATAAATGGAGCTTTGGCTCAAGTAGTTTCACGATGGGTTTATTAGATCTGTCAGATCCAGTCAGGCTCTTGCTCTGACTTCTGAATATACAACTGGGACATGGATATTTACCTTGTATTCTCAACCTGTAGAGTAGGAGTCATCATGGTAAGGAAGCTTGAAACTGTCCTTCTCCTCAGCCAAGTTAGCAACATGTGGGAGCAAGTAGGAACACCATTCTAGACTTTAAAAGCACAAGAGCGTCGACACCCATTATATTCCCAACTAATCACCGATGTAGGCCCTACAAAAACTATTTGGATCATGGCAGTGAGAGTGAACTTAACCAAGTGGCAGCTGAAATCATGCTATGTCAGATGTGGCATCTTCTTGAAGAGAGCAAGATAACCCTTGACACTTGGTACGCTGCTGCTGATCAGATGTGTTTGCTTTTTCGCAATCTATGTCAGTTAGAAGAACCAAGAGCAGTTCATTTTTACATAGAAAGGACAGCAGTATGCAGTCACCATTATACCCAGGCTTCCACTAACACCTTTGTTCTCTGTCACAATGTATCTTCAGGGTTCTTGGTTGTCAGACTGTAAATCTGATCTATCATAGTAATGACATCATGCTACTTGTACTTGATAAACAGGAAGTAGCAAATATTCCAGATGCCTTAGAAAGACATACACATGAAACCTAGAGTGGCTGATCTAGGAGGAAAATAACGAACATCAGTGATGGCTTTCAGACCAGCTGCAGTCATAAGAACTACTGGAGTGAAAGAAGTGAAATTTATTCGACCTTTTTTTTTTTTGATTCAGGGTTCACTCTGTCACCCAGGCTGGAGTGCTGTGGCACGATCCCAACTCACCATATCCTTGGCCTCCTGGGTTCAAGCCATCCTCCCACCTCAGCCCCCCGAGTAGCTGGGACTACAGGAGTGCCCCACCATTCCTGGCTAATTTTTTTCTTTTTTTTTTTTTTTGTAGAGACAGGTCTCACTATGTTTCTTAGGCTGGTCTCAAACTCCTGGGCTCAAGCAATTCCCCTGCCTTGGCCTCCCAAAGTGCTGGGATTATAGGTATGAGCCACCATACCCGGCCCGGCTTTATTAGGCCATTTTTAATGCACGACATTATATCCTCTCCAGTCCGACTAGCATCACTGCAGCAACCAGCTTTGGATAGGCTTCAAACAGTTTTGCACAAAAATAATCTGATAGACTTTACCTGGGCTACACTCTGTAATTGTAGATTCCTGCCCTGGAGATTCTTTGTGATGGGTGTAAGATACCAGCAGGAAGCCACTTGCCAACCATGAGCAAAAGTGAAATGCAAGACAGTAAGCAGAAGCGGTCACGGGCAATGCTTGCCCAAAATGGTTAGAGGCCAATAGATAAGCCTCCATATGGTTAGAGGCCAATAGGTATTTATTCCCCCAGATGGGCAGTGTTTTTTTTTTTTTTTTTAATTTTTAATTTTAAAGATGTGGGGTACTTTTCAGGGTTGATGGACAGTTTTAAGACACATTTGCTACATTAAAGCCTCAGAAGGTCTTGGCAGGATTGAGCAACAGCTATCCATGGTGGCTTCCAAGTCATTAAAGCATCGTGGAATAGTTGTTTTATTTTTCCTTCCCTGGTTTATTCCTCCAGACTCACTCCTGCTCCTTAGAATGCTTCTTGTTTTTTTGTTGTTTGTTTGTTTTGAGTTGGAGTCTCACTCTTTGTTGCCCAGGCTGGAGTGCAGTGGCACGTTCACAGCCACTGGAGCCTTGACCTGCTGGGCTTAGGCGATCCTTCTGCCTCAGCCTTCCAAGTAGCTGGAACTACAGATGCACGCTACCATGCCCAGGCTGGTCTCGAATCCCCGGGCTCAGGCAATCCTCTCTCCTCGGCCTCCCTAAGTGCTGGGATTGCAGGCTGAGCCACCGCACCCAGCCAGAATGCTTCTTAAATGAGCTAACCTCATACAAAACTCTGCTTTTGGGTGGCTAAGATGATTCTTCTTTGGCATTGTCTGTGTTACTCCACATTTTAGGCACTTTCTTCTGTGGTCCTGTGATCTGAATGAGAACGCCATATTCTTAGGTAAATTCACCTTCTTGGCCACAGTAGTTGGCCAAGAGGAGAACATAGGACACAAGACGGGGCCAGTAGAGGGTTTCTCCAGGTTTAGTCTCTCTGGAGCTAATGGAAATGCAGTCTTCCTTTCTAGTTGTAGCACTACAAGTGTGTTGGTTTGTCGTCCCCAACAACGTGAGGAAATTGGTCTGAGACAATAAAGCTGACATCAGAAAAACTTGGAGGCAAGATGTAAAGTGATAATCCCAGAATACTCTACCATCAGTCAATCCTAAATGTAGCTACATATACCCTTACAGTCATGTAACCATATGTCTATGTGTGTGCTGCAAAACGTTTTATTTTTTATTAGTTTAAATTGAATTTCTTTCACTTGTAACCAAAGGAATCCATAGATACCAATTACTTCATGGGAATTATGTTTCATCTTTAATAAATTTCATGTCTGTCTAACTTGCTTCAATGAATGGAGACCACCAATTGCCATCACATTTTAATGCTGCTGCTGCTGCTATTCAAACACAAAACGAAAAAGTAATTCCATGGTGCTTTATTGATTTGTCAGCCACGATGGACAGCTGTTGCTCAATCCTGCCAAGACCTTCTGAGGATCTAACTTATGAAATTATACTTGTACTTGTCAAGTGCAATTTACTTGTACAGCCGTGTCTGAAAAGCATAACTAGCACAGAGAGTTGAAGAGCAGTGTGGTCCTTGCTATCAAATACACCTACCACTCCAAAATTTCATGGCTTTGAGCAAGTGTTTCAACCTACCTGAGTCTTAATTCCTTCATCTGTATCATCAGTGTCCAGTACAGGAAAAACCACCTTGGGGATTTCAAGCAGATGGAGATTCAGTACAAAGAATCGGAAGCCTTCAAAATCGTTGTTTGTCCAGGAGAAATAAAACTGAGGGAGATCACCATTCACTGTCACATTGTGATGCTGCTGCTAGTCAAATATAGAGCACTTCAGAGCCTTGTGCCCCCAGTGCTGAATGTCACTTAATGTTGGCAACATCCACTTGACAACTTCCATCCATGCAGGGTGAAGGCTACTATTTTTTTCCCACAACGATGTTTTATGATGCCTGATCATGTATTTGAATATTTTTCTTCTGTTAAGTAACATAATTAGTTTGGTTTTGCAAAGATAAACCCAAAACTGAGTTTGTGAATGAACAGGGCTTAAGAAATAGAATTGTTCCCTGTAACAGAAAAGTTTGGAGTTCTTCAGATCATCAAGAAGGGAAGGGAGGCCAGGTGCAGTGGCTGAAGCCTGTAATCCCAGTACTATGGGAGGCCAAAGCAGGAGGATTGCTTGAGTCCAGAAGTTCAAGACCAGTCTAGGCAACACAGGGTGTCTCTACACACACACAAAAAAAACTTAAAAGATTTTTAAATGTGGTGGTGTGTGCCTGTAACTCTGGCTATTCAGGAGGCTGAGGTGGAAGGATTGCCTGGGCCCAGGAGGTCAAGGCTGCAATGAGCCATGATCTTGCTACCACACTCCAGCCTGGATGACAGAGTAAGACCCCAACTCAAAAAAAGAAAGAAAGAAAGAAAAGAAAAATTTTTAAAAAGAAGGGAAGAGGTGCAGATGAGAAGAAAAAGGGGGAGGAGTGAGAAAGAGAGAGTAGGCAGCAAGTTGTGCGTGACCCGATGCTGCACGGGAAGGAGCAGGGACTCCAGGGACTCGTAGAGACTGAAATGGCAAACACCCCCGTGGAGACACCACCACTGTGTCTAGTCTCCACTAAACCAATGGCAGATGATGACGACATCTGCTGCCTCAAACCACGCGAGCCCTGTTGCAAAGCAGAGGCTCAGGAAAGTGCCGTGACCCACCCGTGGTGTCAGAGCCAGCGGCAAAGGCAGAACACACAGTCAGACATGTGACCGAACGCTGGGGGAGGCACTGGACTTCTCTTACACTGTGAAATGGAGGTTCAAGCACATCTTCACAGGAAACATTTCACATAGAAAAAACGTTTGCAAATACAGAACCAAAAGAAAATAATTTATCTGAGCACATCTGCCGAAAAGAAAATGTCAGCAAACCAAAGAGCTAGTTAAACTTCTTATAACAGCTCAAACAATCATGAGCGTCTCTCAGAAACACAACTCTGAAAAATAAATGGAAAAAAGAAAAATGGCTCATTGAAAATCTTCATTGACCCAGTGAATTTCTTTAGTCATCAAATAGTCAACTGACTGCATAGAGAGCTCAAATTATATTTATAATTCCCATATTGGCCACAAAGGATTTAGAGAGAATAAAAAGTTATGGTCTTACCCCTACAGGATTTTGACTGACTTTTGCCAAATTTATTGTATATACAGACCTGCGTTGTTTCTGTACTTGTGTTTTCTTTTCCAGTGGATTAAAGTTTAGTTTTGCATTCCTTCAGACTTCCTTGCCAATAGTATGTAGTGAACATGTGCTGAATTAAACTGATAGTCTACTAGTATTAATGCTATATAATAGAAGAGCATAAAAGGAAGTTATCTTAGTATATTTGTTTTGAAAGGGGTAAGAATGTATTTTTGAAACTCTAAACGTATTGTTTCCATTGTAAAATTAAAATATGATTCAGGATGACCTGAACTGATATCACACCTTTCTTCCAAGAAGCCTGTTGCATAGGGTGGGCTTCGAGTCTACCATTTAAGTGATAGATGGCCACTGCCAATCTCACCACCTGCTCCCCCTGGCCCAAAAAGTTGTTGGAACTGCTCATCTTGCTCAGAAGAGAGAAGCAGCTCCCGCAGCTCCAGGAAGGTTTTTGTTTGTTTGTTTGCTTGTTTGTATGTTTGTTTGTTTTAAAACTATATATAGCCAGGCATGGTGGCTCACGCCTATAATCCCAACACTTTAGGAGGCAGAGGCAAGAGTATTGCCTGAGCTCAGGGGTTCAAGAGCAGCCTGGGGAACTTGGCGAGACCTTGTCTCGACAATAAGTTAAAAAATTAGCCAGGCATAGTGGCGTGCACCTGTAGTTTCAGCTACTTAGAAGACTGAGGTGGAAGGATTGCCTGAGTCCAGCAGGTTGAGGCTGTGGTGGCCGTGAACATGCCACGGCACTCCGGCCTGGGAGACGGAGTGAGACTCTGACTCAAAACAAACAAACTAAAAAACTATATATAAACTATATGAAAATATATTGAGAGAGACAGACCCAAAAGAGATTATAGAAGTAAACTGTTTACTTGTAAAAGTTTGGAAACTATCGTATGTATTAGATATAAAGAAGAACCCTTTTGGTGAGTATCCTGCACATCTTCTTGTCCTGAGTACTTTTTTTCACAGTTAGTATTACACCCTGTATATTCTACTTGATAGCCATGAATATATAATATACATTCTCCTACTGTTTATGAGAATCCAAGACAAATCCTTAATGACACAGATAGATGTCTTCTGAAGTTGGATTAGGATGACATTTCGCAAGTGTGGGAAAAAATTCATAGCAGATTCACAAGTTAGACGTAGGAGCTTTGAAATGCCAAGTTCTTTGGAAGATTAGTTATACATGTTTTCCAAGGGCAGGACATATAGTTCATCCATGTTGAGGCCCTGATTGACCTATACAGAGAATTTTTGCACCATCATGCGCTTGACCCCCAGCAGAACAGCGGCAGGTGGTGGTGCCCACCAAGGAAGGCTCTGTGCCACCGTGTGTGCAGTCCTCTGGCTCTTTGTCTCAGCTGCTCTCTGTAGTGTGTGGTCTCCTGGCATGTTTGCCCTCCCTCCCTTCCTGTTGGCGTGCCTTCTCTCTTTGCTTTGTATTCTTAAGTCACCTCAGGTACTGTTACATCAAAGTTCTTATTCCAGTCCACAGTTGTATTCTATTTACTCAAGACACCTTCTAGACTTCCTGGAATGCCAATTTCAAGAGAATTGCGTTTGTTCCCCATTCACCTCTGAGTATAGCTACTTGTTCTTTCCCTGGGCTCAGAACACCCCATTGCTCCACTCTGGAACAAGTTCCCTTGAGATGTTTCAGAGAGTGCAAGATTTAATGTGCCCAGATTTGGTTTCTGCTATAGAAAAAAAACCTCAGCTCTCAGGGATTCATCTCTGTGGCTACCACTCTGTTTCCTGTTCCTGGCTGCCGTCAAAGTCATCCACAGTGGTCACTGTTTTTTGGGGTTTTGTTTTTGTTTTTAAAGCCAAGAAAAGAAAAAGGCCAGAGTCGGTGGCTCAGCCTGTAATCCCAGCATTTTGGGAGGCCAAGGCAAGTGGATTGCCTGAGCCTGAGGGTTTAAGACCAGCCCGGGCAACTTGGCGAGACCTCATCTCTACAATAAATAAAAAACTAGCCAGGCATGGTGTCGCCTGCCTGTAGTTCTGGCTACTTGAAAGGCTGAGGCGGAAGGATCACCTGAGCCCAGCAGGTCGATGCTGGGGTGACCGTGAGCGTGCCATTGCACTCCAGTCTGGGCGAAGGAGTCAGACTTCAACTCAAAAAAAAAAAGTTCAGCCTCTGAGCACTGTATCTGGTCTTCACATGTTCACTACCTTTAGGGCTGGGTGGACCAATAGTTCCTCTGTTCGTCTCTCCATCTCCTGGGGTCTCTGGAGAAATGCCCAGCTCGTGGCTTCAACTATGCTCAGCATTGCCTCCCTTGGCTCCACGCCACCACTCACACCTAAGAGTAGTTGTCCGCATGAAGTGGAAACCCCTCTGAGATGAGAAAGCCTCTTTCCTCACTCGGCTAGAGCTTTTAGAATCTTCCTGGTACATCTGAGACTTCTGGGTCTGGGAAGTAGAGTGAATCCACAGCCGCTTGAGCAGTTAGGCTCTCAAGACATTCTCTTTTGTTGCAGAAACATCCACAGTAGCGTAGAGACTGGCATCCACTTTAAGCAAAAGATCAGTTTCAAAAACTGACTCGCAGAGTGACAAAGTTAAGGAGGCATTGTTGCTTAGGATAAAAGGTGTTTATATTAATTACCATTTATTGAGCTCCTAGGATGAGCCATGTTCTCAACATTTGTTATTTTGTTTTAATCATTATAGCAACCCTGTGAAAGTAGATACTGTTTATCCTAGTTACAGTTGAGCAGAAACTGAGTCAGACTGAGTGGCTTTTGCAAGAGTAGACAGCGAGCAAATTGCAAAATTGCAATTCAAACCCAGGTCTGCTTGACTTCAAATCCTAGTTCTTAGTTACTATGCTAGCAGCCTCCCACAGAGAAAACACTAAGATCCACCCACTGGAGGAAAAGCATGGGTCACATTATTATGAAACAGGTTATTTGGAATCTGCACTAACCAGACAATGATTTACAGGGTTCAAGTCTATGCAAGGCACATTGGCAGGTCAGTGAAGAACAAGCCAAATTATGATAAGGCCTCTGCCCTGAAGTCGGAGAGATGACATTATGCTGAATGAAGATGCAGAAGTCAAAAAGCAACATTAGGCAACAATGCAGGAGATAACTCAAACAGCAGGGACAGAGTGTTTACTACAGATCAGACCCTGCTGTAAGCACTTTGTATTCTCTTTTTCTGGTGTAGTAAAAAAAAAAACTATTATCATTTTAAAGAGTACAATTCAGTTGAATTCAGTACATTCACATTATCATGCAGCTGTGACCACTCTCTCTCTCCAGAACCTTTTGTTTGTTTTTGAGTGGGAGTCTCACTCTGTCACTCAGGTTGGAGTGCAGTGGCATGCTCACAGCCACCGCAGCCTCAACCTGCTGGGCTCAGGAGATCCTTCCACCTCAGCCTTCCAAGTAGCTGGAACTATAGGCATGCACCACCACACCTGGCTTATTTATTTATTTATTTATTTATTTATTTATTTATTTATTGTAGTGATGAGGTCTCGCCAAGTTGCCCAGGCTGGTCTCGAACCCATGGGCTCAGGCAATCCTCTCACTTCAGTCTCCCAGAGTGCTGGGATTATAGATGTGAGCCACTGCACCCAGCCTCCAGAACTTTTTTTTTTTCCTGAGTCAAAGTCTCACTCTGTCACCCAGGCTGAAGTGCAGTGGCACATTCATGACCACTTCAGCCTCGACCTGCTGGGCTCCGGCGATCCTTTTGCCTCTTCCAATTAGCTGGAACTATAGGAGCGCGCTACCATGCCCGGCTAATTTTTTGGTTTTTTTGTAGAGACGAGGTCTCACCAAGTTGCCCAGGCTGGTCTCGAACCCCTGAGCCTAGGCAATCCTCTCGCCTCAGCCTTCCATAGTGCTGGGATTACAGGCTTGAGCCACTGTGCCCGGCCCAGAACTTTTTTTTGTCATCCCATACTGAATCTCTTTTCCCATTAAACAAGAACTCCCAATTCCCCTCTTCCCCAGCCCCTGCAGGTCACTGTTCTGCTCTATGTATTTGACTATTTTAGACACTTCATATAAATGGAATCAAACAACATCTGTTGTGTCTGGCTTATTTCACTTAGCATAATGTCTTCACATTTCAACCAT
>CAUYQG010202027.1:0-21666 GCA_963574415.1 Tarsius wallacei | reverse complement strand
AGGACTTTGTCGGATATACAGTTGGCAAATATTTTTTCCCATTCTGTGGGCTGTCTCCCTGCTCTCTTGATGGTTTCTTTTGCTTTGCAGAAGCTCGTTAGTTTGATGAGGTCCCATTTGTCTATCTTATTTCTTAAGGTATGAGTATTTAGGGTTCTGATCAGGAATTGGTTGCCAGTTCCAATTTCCATAAGGATGTCTCCTGTGTTTCCTAAGATTCTTACAGTTTGAGGTTTTATGTTTAGGTCTTTGATTCATTTAGAGTTAATTTTTGTGTATGGTGATAGATAGGGGTCCTGTTTCAGCCTTCTGCATGTGGTTAACCAGTTTTCCCAGCACCATTTACTGAATTCAGTAAATTGTATAAAACTTTTAAAAGAAATTTTTTTGAAATGTAGCCTTCTTAAAGAGCTGAACTGTTTGTTTCTTATTACTGTTTCTGTGTTTCCTTACTGGATTGTTGAGCTTCCTCCTTATTCACTCCTCTTTTGAGATTTGCAGTTACTCAACCAGAACAGCATTTTTGCTGGCTCTCCAAGCATGTTGAGTCACATTCACTTCCAGATTCTTCTGTCATAGAGCTATGAATGTTTTTATTTTTGAAAAACGATCTTCTGTGGGTATGCAAGAGGACGTGTCTGACTGGTAGGCATTGTTCTCTTCCTGCCAGTTTCTTGCCCCATTCTCCATCAATGTGATTTACCTGAAGCTTCTATCCCCTTCTGCAAGTGTTGACCACGTGACCTTAGTCTGGCTAGGATCTCTTTTCCTGCTCGGTGATTGCTTCAGAGACGAGCAAGTGACTCAACCAAAGTCTTTTACCAAAACTATTGCAAGGGGCACTTGTCTCTCTTTCTGAGTTGTAAGGGGCATTTCTAACTCCACAACAAGAAAGACATAGAGTATGTCTTAGAATGAGACCCACACAAGCCCAGGTACAGTGACTTCTGTCTGTAATTCCAGTACTTTGGAAGGCATAGGCAGGAGGATCACTTGAGCCCAGGAGTTTGAGACCAGCCTAGGCAACAAAGTGAGAACTCATCTCTGACCTCCCCACTCCCCCCTCCCAAAAATTAACCAGGTGTGGTGGTATATACCTGTAGTCCCAGCTACTCAGGAGGCTGAGGTGGGAGGATCACCTGAGCCCAGGAGATTGATGCTGTGTTGATGAGCTGTGATCATGCCACTGCACTCCAGCTTGGGTGACAGAGTAAGATCCCATCACACACAAAAAAAGGAAAAAAATGAATGAGATCAATACAGGGAAAAACAAAACTGTTAGAGGGATTAGACAAGCTTTCTGGGATGTCTTTTTAGAACCTGAATCTAACCTGCCTAATGTTAGTATCACTCTTGGACTGGGATATAAAACAGTAAAAAACCTTTTCCCCCTTTAAGCCAGTTTCTGTTAAATTTATGCTACTTGTACCTGAACGAGTTCTCATCAATTCAGTTTTGTAACTTCTTCTGGGCTCTTGTTCATGTCACTGGCCATCCACTTTATTTGTTGAAGTGCACTGGTTGTATTACATTCACATGACCCTACCTGTGCTAGTTGAATTACATAAAGTGAGTGTGAAATAATTCTGTAGTAAAAACTGTCAGCGTCCGTCCAATGGTGCCACTGAGAAATTACCAGTTTCTGTGTTGCTCTGAAGGGATTGGTTTCAACTTGATCTCAGTTTCACCAGTTCCTCTTCTGTCTCTCCTTAGTACATCAAAAACACACAGACAATTGACCAGAAATGTGACTGCATACCAGAGGGAGGAGAGGGAGCACAGGCCCAAATAAATGCATTTCAGAGAATAACTGGGAACAGGTATGTTTAAGGGTATTTTGAAATAAATTAAAATCTCTTTAAAAATCAATTAATGAAGCCAGTGTTTCATTTCATCTAACTTGACCTTTGAGAAATTACAAAAAGCAGCAAGAAAGTCTCCAAGATTGATACAGATTCTGATTTAATGAATCTATAATCATTCAATCTAAAATAACAAGGGAAGGGAAGCAAAACCAACATTTGTTGAGGACAATTTATGTGCTAGGTATGGTCCAGTTTTTTTTTTTAAGGCAGAATTTGATAGTAAAGAAAGCAGAAGCATTCTCAAAGCCAAAACAGTTCAAGAACATGAAAATATAAGGAAAGTGGGAGTACTGGCACATAGGAAATAGTCAATAAATAACAGCAACTGCGGTTGGCGATGATGATGTGTAAATACTTGGATAAAGTGAACCCTCCCAGAGTACTGGGTCTGAGGTTTCAGTATCTGAACAAGGAGCCCAGGTACACAGAGGCTCTTGTGTTCTAATTAGCAAAATAAAATACCTGCACCCTTGTCCCCTAAGGGTGAATGTTAAAATTCAGATTCTTAAATGTACAGAACTAGTGAATCAGCATCTTTGACCATAGGGCTTCGAAACCATCCAAATTAATTTAACATTACTAGACAATTATAGCTTTGAAACCATCCAAATTAATTTAACATTACTAGACAATTATAGCTGAATAGATTCAACAGCAATATTTTGTAATCTTTCAAATCTGACAAACTTTTCTTCTTTTTTTGCAATGAAAGCACAATCTCAATTTACTAAATAATCATAGCCATGGGGCAAACATACTTTATTTTCAATGTATGCCTAAGCCTGGATGTTAAATATATTCTGTATCCCAATGTAACTTGTGTACTGTTTTTTCTTTCTAATCATAGCTATGGGGCAAACATACTTTATTTTCAATGTATGTCTAAGCCTGGAGGTTAAATATATTCTTCTTCCTCCCCTCCCCCCTCCCCTCCCCTCCTTCCTGCCTCCCCCCTTTCCCCCCTTCCTATCTCAGTCATTTCCTTCCATCCTTCCTTTCCATGCCTTTTTTCCCTCATAGTGCAGTGTTTCGGTATGATCAGCAGAGGGCGCTATGCTGCAGCAAGTTTGGGCATCAACTGTCTGAAAGATAAACTGCTGATTGAATTCAAAGGAGATAGATTAAAACAAGCTCATAAATGTAGGTGTATCTATGAATGCTTACTGCACTTTAATTATGGTGATTTACATGGACCCGTCATGATCACAAAGTTCATAAAACAAACTTCGTTTTAATGACTGCATTTAGCGATGTACTCTTTCTTTTATGAGAATTTAATTATCTGAATATGATACTCTTTTAAAATAAGACAAACTCTACTCATATCAGTGACCAATAGATTTGGAGTTTCTCTTGAAACCCTTGTTTTATTGGTCTGTTCTACTGAGTAATTGTTTACTTTAACTTGGTAAACATGTCAGTTTTCCCAGGATAATTAGGTGGGTAAACAAAATGTTCAAAAAGAAACAGAGCCAATTAGACTTCTTATCAAAGACATACACACACACAAGGCCTTTTCCAATGGATGGACTTTTCCTTAGAGATTTGATCTTAAATTAGAGTTCCTGGAATTTAAAGGACCAAGGATGCAGCTTTCCTAAACATAACGAAATCTGAATTATAGGGAGAGGAGAATAGATTAAAGAGACACACTCTCACACGCCTCAGAATCACACTTGGGTTGGAACTGCAGGGGCACGAGCTCGGTGGGAGCATGGTTTTATCCCCACCTACTCATGGTTTTATCCCCACCTACTCACAACCACACTCAAACAGGTTGGGCAGCAGAAGAGACTGTCCTGTGACTGTGGGTAATTTTCCTGGAGCTAGTTCTAAGCAGAAAGGGACCCAACGTTTAAAAAAATACTATTAAACACGTTACCACACATGGTATGCACAGTTGTGTATTGTAGAGAAAGTTCAGCAATCGTCATGAAATTAATTGATTATTCATACATAGAGTTCTTTCCTTCCCTCTTTTCTTTCTTTCTTTCTTTCTTTCCTCCTTTCCTTCTCTTCCTTCCTCTTTCTCTCACTCTTTCTCTCCCTCCTTGCCTCCCTGCCTCCCTCCCTCCCTTCCTTCTTCCCTCCCCCAGCTTCCTTCCTTCTTTTCTGGGTTGGGATCTCACTCTGTTGCCCAGGCTGCTGTACAGTGGCACGATCAAGGCTCGACACAGCCTTGACCTTTTGGGTTTAGGTGATCCTTCCACTTCAGTCCTTGGGTAGCTGAGACTATAGGCAGGAGCCACCACGCATGGCTGATTTTGTTTTTATTTTTTGTAGAGACGAAGTCTTGCTTATTTTGCCTAGGCTGATCTCAAACTCCTAGGTTCAAACAGTCCTCCTGCCTTGGCCTCCCAAAGTGCTGAGATTATAGACGTGAGCCACCGTGCCTGGTCAAGGGTTCCTTTCATAGAACTTAACAACACATTGGGGAGTAAATAGCAACATATCATTTTATTCTATTTCTTATTTTTGGTTATTGAAAATAGACTCACGGCTGGGCTCGGTGGCTCAGCCTGTAATCCCAGCATTTTGGGAGGCCAAGGTGAGTGGATTGCCTGAGCCCACAGGTTCGAGACCAGCCTGGGCAACTTGGCAAGACCTTGTTTCTACACTCAATCAAAAATTAGCTGGGCGTGGGAGCATGCACCTATAGTTCTGGCTACTTGGAAGCCTGAGGCGGGAGGCTTGCTGGAGCCCAGCAGTTCAATGCTGGGGTGGCCGTGAGCCTGCATGCCACTGCACTCCAGCCTGGGCGATGGAGTGAGACTCCAGCTCCAAAAAAAAAAAGAAAGAAAGAAAAGAAAATAGACTCATATTTGGAGTGTAATATATGATCTGGCTTCTCTATCCCGATTCTATCTCCTGTTTTCTGCTTCTCTATGAAAAGAGTTTGGTCCTTAATTAAGTGATGGTTCATGTTTCTATGATTCAAGACTTGGCTATGTTAGTATAGAATCAAGAAATATGTTTGTTTCTCTTTGAAATGCTATATAACATAATCCAATCAGTAAGGTATGTGTTAATATTTTTTCTTCATTACTTCTTACAACTTTTATGTTTTTTCTAATTACTCTTTTTAAATTCTGGAAAGCAGCTCAAAATAAGAAAACCTTCAGAATTAACAAAATATGTTTTTAAATTTAAGGATGTCCCTCCTCCCCATGATTACATGGTAATATTATATAAATACTGTCACTTCTTCATACTTTAAGCTTGTGTTCATTTTCTACATTTCTCTATTTTTATGAGCCTCATTTGGGGTGGCAATAAGAATGTCCTAGAAAAAGCCTTTTAATTCCATAATAATGGCATTTGTTTTTCTATACATTTTTCTCAGGTTTGAATCACCTTCCTTCTAGGCTTGTCAAGATTTCTATACTGCTTTTTCTACTGGTTGTCTCAAAGTCTCAGTATAAGACTAAAGTCCTTTCTATTTGTCAAGCACATATCACCATTGACAACCTCAGTGATCATCTCTGGAATACCTCAGCAATGGCCTTGACAGAGTGATGACTCTCTTATGAGATGAATTCACTGTGCAGTTAGGATGCTGAACTGTTGTTTAATAGGTAGAAATTAATAAGTGGGTAGTGTACAAAACCTTGTGTTTTCATTTATGGTGGGGACATTAAGGGGAAAAAAATATCTAACAACATAGTCTAGGTTATTTATAAAAAGTATTGCTTGAAGTTAGTCATGGGCTTCTGCCTGTGAGCCCTTGTGCTGAGACTGGTATGTGTCACAGCAGAAGGCAGTCATCTGAAGAGAGGGTGGCAGTTTGTTGCAAAATGGTTTCACAGTAGTTCTACCTTTCAGTCCTGAGCTAGTGGACACACTTTCTAGAGTTCCTAAACATATTGGTGTCTTTATAAGGATCTTTAAAAATTTTACTTGTTTTTCTTCTAAAAATAAAATAACTGTATTTTGAATACAAATTTGAAAACAGCAAGGTGTCAAGAAATAAACAAAAGTCACCCTAAATAACTAAACCAGAGAAAATGCAAACTTGATTCAAGAAACATTGGAAAATTTGAATATATATATTAACAACAATCACCGAAATCCTACCATCTTGAATCTCATCATTAACATTGGGTAAAAATTATTCTAGACATTTATCTATGTGTGTGTGTATCTATCTATCTATCTATCTATCTATCCTCTATCTATCTATCTAGGTAGGTAGGTATGTAGGCAGAGGCATTGTTATAAAAATGGGATCATTCTGTAATGCTGTTTTCGATTCATGGGCTTACATTTAATTTTATTACTATTTAACAGAAAAAAAATGAAGTGAAACTGAAGAAAATGCTGCATTTCAGAAAAAAATTTCTTTACTATGAGAGGTACTAAGCTCTAAATAAACTCAGGATTTTTTTCTAATACATTTTAAGAAACCTATGGAAGAAACTCAAACCAGGTTGACAATTTATACTAAACCCTGACTTGACGAATTGATCTTAAGTTTTTCTTTGATCACATGCCCTAGGAATGAGTTCTTAATTCAATGTGGATTAATATCAGCCTCTCCTTTTGCAAGAGAATGTACCATTTGCACCACCTGGGAAAAGGAAGATGAACCTTTCCAGAATTATGAACAAGTTCCCAGGTGTGAGTAATATTCCAGAACCCATGTTAGACAAGGGTAAACAGACTTTATTTGTTCTTCCTTCTCTCGGTTCCCTCTCAACGCAGTAGACACTCAATAAGGTTTGAAACAAACTAAACCCAGATTGGGTGATATCTGAATTTTTCCTTCTATATGCCTTGTATTTCATATGTAGCTGGTCTATGGCTGAATTCAGGAAGGACCCAAGATGTTTTGGTTTTCCTCATTGGACAATGGCCATGGAATTATCCTGTTGACTGCTTGTTAGACAGCTAAATATAACCATGAGTTAAATATGAACAAAGAAGATGTGATTTCACCCTAAGGCCTATTCTCCTGTGTGTAGACCATTAGTGAGGGGTAATTACCAGCAGTGAGAAAGCAGAGGAGAGAAGCATCTGGCTCAGATATTATCCAGGCAGCCCCTGAAATATTGCAGGCAACTGCCTTCCAGGCAATCCCTCAAAATAGAATCTGCCAACAGAGAAGCCAGCAGTCACTCTCCTGAATCTAGCAACTGGATTCAGGAATCGAAGAGTGTCAGCCAAACTGTTACAGGTCTTGCATCCTTCCATGCTTGTATGAAATGGGAAGTATTAGCAATTTAGTACTGTGTCATCAGGGGTTTCCTAAGAAACGTGATTTTTATCACAATAGCTGAGAAATCCTGAATGACGTCTCAATTGTTTTTTTTTCAATTAAGAGTATGTGACTCTCCAATTTAGAAAAGAAAAATCTCTGTTCAGCAAAAGGCTAATGAGATCAACCTTAGAAGACCAGTTTCCAACTGGATAGCAACACTACTGAGTTTATTAAATTCATGGTTTCCTTCACAGTGGATTGAACTGTGAGCGAATGCCATGAGTGGAAAGGTCAACAGCAAGTTCTCTGGGTGGCGCAATGCATTAATTATGTTACGTGGACAATTGCATAACGATGATGCAGTCATGCTACTGAACAATGGGTGCATTGTGTTCAACATGAGGAAGTAAAGAGTTCCTAGTGTTGCCGTCACAATTTCCCAAACTCTTATTGAACTTATGGGGACCTTAGATTCTATAACTTTGTCCGAAGAGTTGAAGTCCTTTGCAGCAACATGCATACAGCTAGAGACCATCATCTTGAGCAAATTATCACAGAAAATGAAAACTGAATACGGGAGCTAAACACTGTGCACACAGGCACAAGGATAGGAACAACAGACACTGTGGACTCCTACAAGGGGGAGGGATAGGGCTGAAAACGATGCATTGGGTACCAGGTCCACCAGCTGGCTGGTGGGCTGTATAGAAGCCCAAGCTTCATCATCACACAATATCTTTATAGAACAAACTGGCATATGTACCCCCTGAATCAAAATAGAATTTTTTTTTTAAAGGAAAGAGAACAAGATAGAAGACAAAGTAGAAATGGAATGATGTGCTTATTCCTCTTCTAGGATTTTCTCACTATGTCTTCCTTTGTCCTTGTATAACTGGGGAGTTGGGCTGAAATCGAGACAAAAGTCAAAATCTCTATTCGATGTTTATGTTACTTATTTATTGAGGGATTCGATAGTTTTCAAAGACACGTGCTCCCCAGACATGTGAAATAAGTGATTTTAACTTTGTAGATTTTAAGTTTTGTTTCGATGGGGATAGAACAGCCTTTAATGTAGGACTAATATTTTCCCCTTCCTGGGGCAATACCCTTCTGAATGCTCAGTTTGATGTCTGGTGAATTACAAAGTGTTTCCACTTTGACTGGCAGCAACCCAGCCTATTCCTGTCCCCATGTGATCTCTGAAGATTGATCCCTTGGGGGATTTTTTTTCAACAGACTTTCCTAGTTACTCCTCAGTCATATGCTGATCAGAATTCAACTGAAGACTCAAAAGGGACCCTTTGCACATGCTTCTGTGCAGTTGTCTTCTCTTGGGTATCTGCCTGTGAATGCAAGCTGTCTTGGTCTCCTAGCTCTGTTTCCTCAGCTCTGGGACTCTACGAGGCTCCTTCTGGGTTCCTGCTCTCTGAATCTTGGCCTGGAAACTCTCTCCAGGTAGTAAACTAGGGCAGCCACAGGTGACCACAATTTTTGTTTCCCACCTTTAGGTTACTATTCCATGCTGCCTGATATCCGATGTCTGAAAATCATAGTTTCATATCTTTTGTCCATTTTCTGTAGTTGTTAAATGTCACTGAAAGCACCTTTACATGAGAGGTGTAGCAATAATACATTAAAATTACTTATTTCACATCTCTGGGGAGCACATGTCTTTGAAAACTGTCAAATCCCTCAATAAATAACATAAACATCGAATAGAGATTTTGACTTTTGTCTCAATTTCAGCCCAACTCCCCAGTTATACAAGGACAACGGAGGACACAGTGAGAAAATCCTAGTAACCTAAAGATGGGAAACAAAAATCGTAGTCACCTGTGGCTGCCTTATGGGGTGAGGATAAATCCAATCCCTGTTACTCTGTCTTATCTGGAAATCACCATATAGATTTTAAATTAGAAAACATTCTTTATTGTTGTCCCCATTAAAAATGTCTCATGACTCCAAACTCATGTTATCTTTTACATTGGTAGGTTGGATTACTATCTTCCACATTATGGGAAGGGTATTGTCAAGAGAAAGGTCAGAGGGCAATGGCAAGACTCCTTAATGGTACTACAGAGTCTCTGCAGAATTAATTAACTGCAGGTTTATCACTATGATAAGTAACTGCGGTGTTGAATTAGATTTCTCATATACATAAAATAAAATCTAATTTACAGAAGAAACACACAGACTCCCTCTTCAAAGTTCTCACTCTCATTTCTCTTTTTCAATAGCTACATCTCTGGACACAGAGTGGAGTCATCTTTAGGATATGCAATCATTAGCCGATCTGTGAGTGTAGACACTGGATGTTTAATTCTAGGCTTGTGTTTCACCTTATCCAGTCTTAAAAATCAGTCCTGGTTCAGTCCCAGAAGAAATTAGAATAGTATCTTTCTAGATAGATGCTGAGATAATGAAGTGAAAGATGCTTTATACTTTCTTTAACTTCTGTGTTTGATTTTCATGGAAAGGTCTTCCATGATATGTGGCAAGTGAATGCCATGTGTGTGTGTAAAATGTGTTGAAAATGAAAATATGAGTGGTGCAGATAAAACGAATGGAAACATTGTAAATTGGGTGAGATTCTAAGAATTTTAGAAGAAAAGGATTCCTTTTCACAAATAAGACACAAAACTACATAAAATGAGGCTGTGTGTTGGTTTCTGGAAAAGTTATAAGAAAATAGAAATAATGTATTATTGCTACACGTTTCACGTAAAGGTGCTTTCAGTGACATTTAACAAAAATATTTTATTGTATAAACTGAAGGTGTATGGCATTAAACCTTTTAAGAAAGCTTGTCATTTGGGAAACAGCAAATGCAAATATAAAAAAAAAGTAGGTAAAAAAAAGTTTTATATGAAGATAGGAGCCTGGGGTCCATACGTAATGGCTAAAGATTCTTAAAAAATCGCTTATCTTGTGGTCATTCTGCTATAATTTCTCTACTAATTCAGCAAAGTATCTCTTCATAAGCATTTGTTTTTAATTTAATAAGTCTCTAAATTACTAAGGAAAATCAGATCATATTTTGGTTAACCTTGATGTTAACCAAGATAAAGCTATGTGGTGCTTATTTTATATCTGGAAGATATAATTGCTTTATTTTTAACTACCTCTCCTCTTTATAAGTCAATATATTACTTCTTTTTTTCTTACAGTTAATCTGAAGTTTATTCTTTTTTCTAAGCCCATGCCAAATAATTCCATTATTATAATGATTTTTTCGTTTTTACAATATGTATAACTAAGATTATCTAATTATGTGTATTTGGACAAGTCTTGAATGCAGACTCCAAATACTCTTCTTTTTTATATTTTTTTCCTTTCTCTTAGCCCACTGCTAAGTGAGAGCAGATACTTGACCATTTGTTGTCTTGAGATCAATTCAAAGATTTTAAAACTGGATACAATTCCCTTTCTTCCACTCTATTATCACCACAATCTTTCAATACTTCAGAAAGAAAAGACAGGAAATAATTTCTTATAAAGGGCCACACAAGAAGTTAGGTATGGAACTATAGTTGGTCCTCAGAGTTTCAAACTCCTAATCCTAAACTCAAAACAAAAGGCCACACAGCTTCCATCTTTATAATTAGATTAAGAAAGCATTCAGAAAAGCAAAACTGCTCTTGTCCTGAAGGAAAGTTTGTGACTGTGTATTCTTTGTAGAAAGCAAAGATTATGGATCTCATTAAAATGTCCCCACTCCCACTATGCTGAAGATACTATCAGTGTAAACATTCTTGAAGAGGAACATACACTTCTGGGTCTGGGAGAGAAATCCCGTCTGGTCTACCTTGGATGGAAGGCTGCCCCATTCTGTAGTGGTTGGTTGTTTTGTTGTGTATGGACAGCTGAGAGTCATTTCCTCATCTTTATTCCAAATGAAGCTGGACACTCCCTTTTCATTTTTGAAAAGGAATCTGTGTGAGAAGGAAGCTTGCATGTTTACCCAGTGGGCTTGGAGCCAGTCAAAGGCCACCTACTTTCCCTGGTCCTTCCCTTCTCTGTTTCTCAATCTCCCCTGCTCTAAGATGGTCAGATATGAAAAGTTGCAAGTCGGGATGCCAGAACTTCAAAGATATCTATCACGAGTGCACACAAAGTCTCATTTGTTCAGCACTTGCACGGAGATGCCAGTGGCTTCCAGACAGACAGAGAATTGAAGGTTTGTCTTCACTTCTTGCCTGTACCATCTGGCTGGTAGAGAATCCCGTGGCTGTACCAAAGTGAGAATGACTGTGAACAGAAATGTCTTTTTAAGTCTTCACTTGCCTCAATTTTTAAAAGATTAAATAAGGTCATCTCTGCATCTGAAATTAATGAAACCACAGGATTTCTCAAAGACAAACTCTATTTGCCACTAATAACCCTGATATACCGGATTATAGATTTTAGGGATAGCCATGGCATAGGCAACTAGACATATGGAGTGGTCTGATTTTTATGTGTCACTGGTTTATCAGTGTCTCTCCAAGCACAGATCCTTCCTCAAATATTCCACACAAAGCATACAGTTCTAATTAGAATACATAAGATTCTACTCTTAGTGTTTCTTCTTTTGGCAAAATCTTACTTTCAGAATTGAAACAGTCCTGGGAGGTTAGTGTTAAGTTGTTGGCAGTTGCTTGTCCCTGGAGTGAATCTGTTTCAGATTTTGGGGACAAATATGGTGCGGTGCCAGTGAAGGCTGAGCGCCTGAGATTGGATGACTTCTTCAATTGGCACTTTGAGAACCACACTTGGCTTCTCCTAGTCCCAGGACTTTCTTCTAAGACAAATGGCAGCTTTCCACAATGTTCACCAAAACCATTTCTGGCTCCCCAGGAACAACTGTCGGTGATGCGATCTATGCTGGATGAGGGTGAGAAGAAGCAGTTCCCTAAGTTGTGTGATTTTAGGTGAAGGTGATTATCTCTTGGAGCATGATTTTTCACCCTGAAAACAGAACTAATATTTACTGTCTATTTGATCTGTCAAGAACTCTGAGTTTTGCCTTAATAACTTACCCTAAGCTGAGAAATTATCCTGTCAGTTTCACAGATGCTGAAAGAACACATGTAATTCCTGGTTCAGAAGCAAGAGGCTCTGTTACTCATACCGACAGCAGTAGCCAGATATCAGCATTTATTTTGCTTCCTAGAACCCCAGTTCCTGTAAGGTCTCATGAAGAGGGATGGATGATATAGACAGTGGGTTGCATTATAAAAGATGAACCCTAACATTAAGGAATCAAAATACTTTACATATAAAATAAGGCTAAAACAATAAATAAAATAAAATGTACTAAAACTTGTAAAAAAAAAAAAAAGAGGTTAAGAGAAAATAAGAAGTGATCCAAAATCACATTTAAATAAATATATTAAAACCTAAAAAAAAAATGCCTGCCCTTTTTCTGGAGAGAAAGATTATCATTAGTGTACTAGACAGTAAGCATGATTTTTTTTTGCTCAAAGAGATCTTTAGCATATTTGCTTTCAGAATTTTTCTTTTTTTTTAAGGTGAGAGAAAAACCCCTATCTTGCTTAAGACTGTTCTACTGGGATGTTTTATTTATACACAAATTGAATCCCAACAAATATTGAATTTGGCATCTGGAGGTAGGGTGTGATAACAGAACTTAAAACATGGCCTGACTTAGTGATAAGGAGACATTTGGGAAGTGAAGACTCAGATATTGCAGCCTGGACAACTATAATGGCTAACTCTTATTATGGAACAGGAACATATCTGGTCATATTGTCCCCCATTGTGTTTTAGAAGACAAACCACATATAAACTGGAGCTAAAGCACTAGAGGAAATGGTGGGGAAACATCCGAATGTCGGTGTGTTACTACTTCTTGCCGTTTTCAGCAAAGTCTGGTAGGAGTGAGAGAGAAGTTCAGAGTACAGTAGGCCAAAGCAGAGAGACAGGAAACACCTCTTATCTCAGAGAATTTCTCTCTGTGAGCAACCTGTAGCATACATTGCCTGGGATTCCTGTGCTTGGAAGTGTTGAAAGTCTGAAAAAAGCCTCCTTTTCCTGCTTAAATTAGAGCACTTGTAAGAGATAGAAGCAAATTAGCCCTCCTTAGTAGAAGATAATAGGGTGCCAGCCATCTTACAGCAAGAGTTCTTGGCAGACAATAGGAACTGGATGGAAAATATTGGCTTATGGGTCTTATCTTCCCATCCAACCTTATCTTTTCAAAGGGTGTTCCAGTGGCTCCCACTCATTTGAGGGAAAAGGTAATAGATAAAGAAGAGACAATAGTAAATAAAAGATTTGAGTTGCTGGGTTGAAAATCTTAGTGGTACACAAGCTCTTAGTTATTTGTGTGTGGAAATAACTGGAAACAAATCTGTCAGAAGCCTATTTAGATATGAGGAATAATATTGGTAAAGAGACCCCAAGCTTGGTCCACAGCACCCTGTGACAAACCCCCGAAGTGAACCTTGGGTTCCAGCTGGAGGGAGGCTGGGAAAGCTGTGTGGGCCCCCCAAAAGGATGTGCTCGCCAGGACCTAGTTCTCTATGTCCATAGATAATAGGAAACACAAGGAAGTCTCCCAGGAGAAAAGGCCAAAGGTCATGGAACATGGATGAGAGTGATTTTCCAGAAGGCAGGATCAGAGGCTATCAGAGGGGCTGAATAAGGAACCAACTTCACTGCAGGTGCTGGGCATCTCTTCAACTCTGCCCAGCTGAATGGTATAATTGCTTGAGTGGGGAGTGTTGGCTATTCTTCCCATTTCTGCATGGGAGGCTGTGTTGTTCCTTTTCTGCCAGAGTATATCAAGTGTGTTGGAGGCAAAGTTTTCTTAGTTTGTAGGTCCTCAGACCATGAGGAACAACATCTTGACCCAGTGGAAAGAACTGTACTCTGGACTCTGTGTTAGATGCAATATCTGGGAAAGATTTCGGGTTGTCTCTGCTGGAAAGGAAGTATGTTCTTGTAGGAAAGGAATATACATGGAAGGTGTTGAATATCCTTCAATATGAATATGAATATGGCACAGGCCATAGCAAAGACTACTGATTATCCCCCCAAATCCATTTTTCCTTTCCTTTTTTTGTTATAAAGCTTCAGATGCATTTTAAGGATCTATTCACTCAGCTAAATAATTATATCTCCCAGCCTCCTTTGTACTTTGTGTAGCCTGGTGACAAGGTTCTGGCAAATAAGCTGTAAGAGATGGTATTGTATTACGTTTTTTAAAAAGGGAGGATTCAATCCTCCCTTCAATCTCCCCTCCCCCAATCCTGCCTCCCAGAATTGTAGTTGCCATTTTGAGTGGTGAGGATGAGGTTTCTCACTGCAGGGATATTGGAATAAAAGATTATAGAGGGCAAAGCCCTGATGAATTTGTGAAACTACCAAGTTGGCCTTGGACTGCCAGTCTTCATTCGCCTTTTATATGATAGAATAATGCCTTTTGCATTTATGCCTTTGTTAATTTGGACTTTCTTACGTATGCCGCTGAATCTAATTTTGATAGCTATAAAATTCTACACAAAAATGAGGATATTGTTAACACTATGAATCAGGAAATCTGTCAAAGAAAAGTAGGTACATCAATCTAACAGAAACAAGGTAAAATATATTTTATTCATTAAAAAATGACCTTCGGCCACACTTGCCTCTGAGTGTCAGCCCTCTTTCCAATCTGTGAAAGGTGAATAATAAACTTTACTTCTTTCTACTTTAAGAAAAATGACCTTGACTATGGGGTTAGAAAGTATTTTTATTCTGATATGAACTCTGGCACTATAGCCTGGACCATACCCGTGATTCTGAAATCTGAAGTCTAGAAGACCACAGTACCTTGCCATACTCACAGGGACCTGTACGGAGATTGCTACATCAAGAATGGTACTGAAGGCACAGTAGTAGGCTGAATTATTTATATCATCTCACTCCACCTGTGACAACACAATTAATTAGACCAAGGGCAGGAAACAAACCAATGCAGTCAATATCTAGGCTGGTTAGTGACCTATGATTGATGTGTTCTGGTATGAAAAGAGGATCTGGGTCAATCAGCATCTCTCTGTCAGCATCAAGTAGGAAATCAAGATAGGTATCAGTTAGCAGTGGATGCTGAATCTAAAGTCAGCAGAAACGGTCAGAGTCAGACTATGACGACCATGTGTGAGCCAAGAGTAGAGGATGAACGGAAGCTTAGGCGAATAAAAGACATAGGGTGAAAGACAAGGCTGCTGCTGAGAACAGTACAAGGATAGTGGGGACACACAAAGAAGAGAGGGAAGCAATTACTCAGACTTGCCAATGGCGGAGATAATTGAACTTTGGTTGCTGAGGTCCCTGAAGCTGTTGAATGATCATTCTTGTTTCTATGTGGCAAGGTAAGACTGAGTTCTTGGATTTTCTGTTTCCTTGATCTGTTGCCCACCTCCATCCCAATATATCCTTAAAAGAACACATTACTTGAATCTTTCTCCTATCTGAAAGAGTCTAATTAGAACCTTTGCGATATATATAAATATTTACAGATCTCATTGCTCAAACCATAATGTTTTCCTATTACTAGAAATGAATGTACCTAGTTTTAAATTATTTAAACCCGATTTAATTTTTAAAGAGGGCTTAATTTAGGCAATTTATCATATCAAAACCAATGCCCTAGAAGACACTTAAAATAAGGTTAGATGGAAGAGAAAGATACTTATAGCCAGAACCTGAAAGGAGATAAGAATTTTAATGATGAAAATCATAGTTTTTATTGAGTACTTTTAGGCTGGTGGTAAGCACTTTATGTGTATTATTATTATTACTATCATCATCATCATCATCATCAATCACATTTATAGCAGCCTTATCAGGTAGGTGTTTTTTAACTCCCACTTTACAGATAAAAACACTGAGGCCAAGAGGGCTGATTATTTGCCACGTCAGTCGAATGGCAGAGCTGGCAATTTGATCTGGGCTGTCTGACCCAAAACCTACACACTTAACCACTATGATTTAGTGACTCAGTGTTTGCTTGGCACTTCCCAGTCATTATCCCCAGCTGAGACAAAACTCCAAGCTGTGGCAAGTATAAATGGTTACACTGGATGGAGCAGGTGGCTGAGAGCACTATCACAGGGGACCCTGGGAAATGGCACCGGTGGACCTAAGAGGCCAGTTGAAGGAATTCTTGGGAAATGCTGTAAGAAAGAGGCAGGTGGGTCTCTTCGGAGAAGTAATGAGGAAATTCTCACACCACACTGCCTTAGTGCCTGGGAACTTAGGGCGGAATTAAAGCCACTGTTAACATGAGAGGCCAGTTCTACTTACAGATTTGGACTCTGGACCTGAGCTATGCCACTTGCTATGGGTGTGACTTTAGTCAAGTTACTTAAGCTGTCTGCCTCTGTTTTTCATCTGTAAAAGGGGATTCTATTCAAAAGCAATTTCATATGTATTTCATAAGACAGTTATAAGAATTGAATGACTAATATAAACAAAATGCTTGAATGAGTACCTGGCAGATAGGAAGACCTCAATGCATGTTGCTTGTTGTTATAATCACAGTTCTCTGTCCTTTCACTAGCTCCTGCTGTCAGGTTCAGAGGGTTTCACTGAGTGCTGGCAGAGAGCTATCATGTGGGTTCCTGGAGTAACGAGCCTCATCTTTACTCCTTCAGACCTGAATGATGGATACCATTAATCAAGCTAGACCTATATCTCACCAGGCCTCAAGTTCTTTGCCACAATATTCAATAACAACAGCAACTAACATTCCTAAATGTCTGGCAAATGCCAAGCATTGCTAAGCACTTAGTATAAAGCTTGACCTTTATGACAACCTGACAAGGTAGATTCTATGGATACCCCCACTTGACAGGTAAGAAAAAATTAGGACTGTGTTAATGTTATAGTGTTGTAAAAGAGAGGCATTGACTCAATTGGACTGTGTCTGAGTTTCCGGGAAACCACGGAAGGAAGTTCTGCCCTTTTCTTGCAAATTAACTGAGAAGAGGACTGGCATTACTGATGGGTGCTACAAGTGTATCACAGAATGAAAAGCTGAATGAAAGTACATTGCATCATCACACAAGGCCCAAAGAGCATGGAAACACTGGTGGTTACTCAAAGTATAATGACTGGATTAACATGGGCCATTTTCTTCCTCCTTAAACTGTTGGCCTCATTTGGGCCTTCATTTAACTACTTAACCCTAAAAGTCAACTTGGCTTGACAGGTAGGAGGATTCCTAGAAGTGAATGTGACCAAACTTGGCAATGCAAACACATGAAGTATTTCCTCTTATTCACTCTTTACTGGATAAAGTAGATCTGCTGATCATGCTTCCATCACATATTTCTTGAAAACTGCTATTGCTTCAATCTATAGATGTTGCGGAAGTTATCTACTGCCACAATAACGCTGCATCATAAGTAATTCTAAAATTTAGTGGCTTAAAATGAGTATTGATTAAGTTATTTTTAATATTATTTCTTATTTTAAAGATGTGGGGTGCAAGTCAGGTTTGGGTACATAAGTAACCTATGTACAGGTGAAGTTTGGGCCTCCCATTAGACCTCACTTTGCCTGGATTGGGATCAGGCACCCTTACTGATATTATGTTCCTCATACCCTCCCGACCCCGGCAGTGTCCCGCTACTGCCAATCCCTTTCTTGTAGTATTATGGTAGGTATTCAGGGTCCACTTATGAGTGGGAACATGTGGTACTCTTTTGGTTCTTTGTTTTTATAATAGATCGCTGAGTATGATAGGCTTTAAATCCATCCAAGTTGTTGTGAAATCCATAATTTTGTCCTTCTTTATGTCTGCATAATATTCCATCATGTATATGGACCTCTTTTAAAAAATTCAGTCTATTTTCAATGAACAGCAGTTTGGTTTCATGTTTGTGCTACTATGAATAGTGATGCAATAAACATGCAAGTTCAGGAATCTTTTTTTACAATGATTTGGATTTCTCTGAATATATTCCCTGTGGGGTCATATGGAAGGTCAATTTCTAGTTCTTTTAGAAATCGCCACACCGTTTTCCAAAGATGTTGAACTAGTTTGCACTCCCACCAACAGTGTACAAGTTTTTCCTGTTCTCTGTATCATTGCCAGCACCTGTTGTTTTTGTTTTATTAATGATGGCCATTCATACTGGAGCTAGGTGGTATCTCAGCGTGATTTTGATTTGCATTTCTCTGATGATTGATTAAGTTCTACTCAGTGGAGAATCAATTTAGGCTGAAGTTGGCATGCTTATTCACATTTCTAGAGATTGGCTGGTTGTCAACTGATCTGGGCTGTCTTTCTTTGGGAGGACTGGGGAGACTTGGCTTTGTTCTGGGTATTTCCTGTCTTCCAGCAGTAGGCCCTTGTACCTGTGCTGTGGCAGAGGTGCAAGAAAGAAGTCAAGACCAATCAGGCAAACACTTTTCAAGACTCTGCCTTTCTAACATCAGCTAACATTCCATCAGCCAAATTAAGATGGCCGACCTATATTCAAGGGGCTGGGAAATACATGAGATTCTAACTCTAATGAGGGAAACTTCCTGGATACAGGAGAGAGTGGTGGATCAGAATCTCCACAGGTGTCTTTTTCTTAAGGGAAACTCTACTCTCAAGCACATCATTTTTAAAATTAGTTTTTACGTTAAGTAAAAGTATATGTGTATATGAAAGTCAACTGGTTTAATAAGACTTCTACAGTGCCTTAACAATTCCAGCTCTCTCAACAGTTTCTTTATTGTTACACTCCATAACTCTTAAAAAGGACTGCATTGCCGCTTCCTGACTTTTCAATTTTTAGATATTGACTATTGACCCCTTACCAGGGAACATAGAAATCTGCCTCTCTTTTACTGTCTGCCCCCACTCCTCACCAAACACAAGCATACTTTCCAAATGCCTACCTTTTCTATATTATAATCTTGCTCAGCTTATTTTTTAGTATTTAGATTAATAAGACTTTGTAAACATGATTCATAATTGATCTGCATGGTAGATTATTATTATTTTCCTATCACTGCACGTTTTTTATTGTCCCTGAAGTTAATTATTTTTTTTTTGTTCTTTGCCTCTCCATTACTTTTCACTAATTTAGATTCATTTAAAAAAAAAATTGTGAATATAATCTCTCAATGTGTTCAAACACACTGGGGCTTCTCTCAGTTTCATCTTCATAGAAAGGTCTCTCCCAAAACTGTTGGCCTTCTACAACTGGTGTGACTCCAGGCCTGGTGTTGTTCTGAGGGTCTGTCTTCTCCGTTGTTTCAAAGATCCTTATTTCCTAGACCTTGGATGCTTGGATGATTCTCTCAGTTGATGGAGTGTATCCTTTCATACCATCCCTGGAAAAAAAAAGTAGTTAGGAAGTAAATTTTTGCCCTACATATTTTACTACACATTATTGTCATTATGTAAAACAGATAAGCCTTATAAACACAAATTCAGGGCCAGGTGTAGTGGCTCATGCCTGTAATTTCTAGCACTTTGGGAGGCTGAGGTGAGAGGATTGCTTGAGCCCAGAAGTTTGATATCAGCCTGGGCAACACAGTGAGACCTCATCTCTAAAAACAAAAACAAAACCATAAACACAAGCTCAGAGAGGTAAGTGTTGGAGATTAATAAGATCAGAAATATATACAATGTTATTTTTTTGTTATAAGGTTAAACTTTTGTATACTCTCAAAATGAACTCTTTTTGACTTCTTTGTTTTACATTTTTTTCTCAATATTTTACTAAAAAATTGTTCAAATACAAAAAATTTGAAAAAATAATAAAATAAATAGTTGCCAACATCTACCTGGGTTTTACACAATCACACACACACACACAAACACACATATTCAAATCTTTTGTTTTGCTGTGCCATTTGAAGTTAAGTAGTTGACATTGTGAAATTTACACCAAAATATGTCAATATGCAGCCATAAAAATGATAATAATTTACCACAAAATCATAGTACCCTTACACACCTAAGATATCTAGTGTCAGGTCTATATCAAATTTTCACAATTATCACCAAATGCCTTTTATATTTATTTTTCTAAAAAAGAAAAACAGCTACAATGTCCAATCTAGATTCATGCATTGCAACTAGTTATGTATTTTTAGGCTCTTTTAGTTTGTAAAAGTTTCCCTATTAAAATATTTTTAATGTACCTACAGCCAAATTCACTTTTTAAATGCATAGTTCTATGACTTTTCACACATGTGTTGAGTCATAAATCACCACCACAATCAGGATACAAAACAGTTTCATTACCTCAAAAGTCTCTTTTGTAGTCAATCCCTTCTTCTGCCCATAAGCCCTGGTAACCATTGGTCTTGATAACTCTGTTATCTGTAGGTAATTCAGCCCTACAGTTTGATTTTTATAGAAAGTCATATGAATGGAATTATACAGGATGCAAGCTTTTGAAATGTACTTTTTTCACTTAGCATAATACATTTGTATTTTATGTTTTTGTATATATTTTAAATTAATTCCTTTATGAATATCCCATTATAGAGGCAGACCATAATTTTTATTTGTTTGTTTCTTTTAATTGGCATATGATAATTATACATATTTATGAGGTTTATTGTGAAGTTTTAATACATATAATGTATCATTATCATATCAGGATAATTAGCATGTCCAGCATATCAAACATTTATCATTTCATTTTTTTTCTGGACTTTTTTAAATTTTAAAAATGTGGGGTACAAATGAGGGTTAGGTACATAACGTGGTCATCATACAGACAAGGTGTGGGTACCTTTATTGATGGAATGTGCCTCCCCCTACCCCCACTGGCAGTGTCCCACTACTACCAATCCCTTTCTTATGGTATTATGATAAATGTTCAAGGTCCACTTAGGAGTAAGAACATGTGGTACTCAGATCTTTGTTTCTGTGATAAATCACTGAGTATTGTAGATGCTAATTCCATCCAGGTTGCTGCAAAGTTCATAATTTTGTTTTTCTTTATGGCTGCATAATATTCCATTGTGTATGTGTACCACATTTTCTTTATCCAGTCCACTTTCGATGGGCAACACGGTTGGTTCCATGTTTTTGCTATTGTGAATTATGCTGCAATAAGTACACATATGCAGGTATATTTATTATTTGTGGTGGGAAAATTCAGTATCCTTTCTTCTAGCTATTTTAAAATATACTTTATTATTTTTAACTATAATAATCCTACAGTGCTATAAAACACTAGAACTTACTTTTCCTATCCAGCTGAAATTCTATGTCCTTTAACAAATCTCTCCCATCTCCTCCTTCCTGTTTTTTAAGTTTCTACTGATGAGTAAAAACATGTCGTGTTTAACTTTCTGTTCTTGGCTTATTTCACTTAGCATAATGTACTCCGGTTCCATCCATGCTGCTGGAGTTTCATTCAGGATTTTATTTTATTTTTTGCAGACGAACAGTATTCCATCTAAATTTTTAAAATTTATGTACTCATTGCCTAGCACAAGAGTGGTATTGACAGTCACTGGGCACTGCTAGGGGAGTGAGGGAGGGAAAAAGGTAGAAGGCATGTGAGAACACAAAGGGTAACTGGTCCACTACCAGGGGAAGTGAGGCCACCTAGAAGCCCAAACTTCACCTGCATGCAGCCTCCTTATGTAGTTAAT
>CAUYQG010202023.1:0-48354 GCA_963574415.1 Tarsius wallacei | reverse complement strand
GGATTACTTTGAGCTGCAACCTGAGACGTCTGCTGCTTAGTTCCCAGGGGAGTGGCTTTGTCTTCTGTTTAGTAACGTTACCTTGGGAACCCAGGTGGAGGTTGCTTGTAGGTGGGTGGGGCAATGCGAGTCTCCACCTGGAGAATGGCTGAAGTGATAGGATCCCTTTTCTCTGCTCTTTGGATCCCTGAGCAATCGACTATGATGGTCTGTGGTAGCGTGATAGTGTGAGTTTCCTGGGGATCAGCTGCCCAGCTGGGCGCTCCACTCGGGGCTCCAGAGCTCCAGATTTCAGAGCCCCAAAGCTCCCAAGGGCAGGCGGTGAGCGGTGGAAGTGGCCCCGCACTGCTCCCAGTGTACTTCAGTCAGAGATGGAATCAGTCTCTCCGAGGGGTGGATGCCCAGAGCCTCCTAGGGTGACCAGAGGCTCAGTCTGGGATCGATGCAGTCAGGGATGGAGCTGAGACCTGAGCCTTCCCACCTGTGAGGGAGCAGCCCGGGACACAATAGCCGGCCCTGCATGGGACCGGGGGTCCCTGAGCCTCGGGCCAATGCGTCCAGCTGTGGGCAAGGGAGTAGGGGAAGGAGGGCAAGAGTCTTTTTGGGGAACTCACATTCGGAGAATCTCACAGTTCCGCCTGTGTTGCCACCATCTTGACCCCGACCCACCTGGACTTCTTTACTGTAGGTGGAACTTGCCCTTCTTTTTGGTGAGGGAGTGGAAACGTCTACTAGCTACATGAAACTATCTCCAGAGAAGAATTCAATAAGTATGTCTCTCTTCCTGGGTCCTGGTTTCTCCTCCTATAGTGGAAGGACCTTTAGGACCCATGTATTTCCCTCTATCACTCTCTCCTAGAACTGTCAATTGCAAATTGAGCGACAATTACATATTTATTTGACCAAGCTTACGGAGATTGTTTATGCAAGCAGTCACCACACTGACAAGAAAAAGCCTGCTAAAAAGGTACAAAAATGTTGCTGTAATGCTGCATATTGATTGATTGTCAGAGTTCTGCAGTTTCAAAATAATGAGAATTCTGCCTCAAATGTGATAAACATTGGGAAAATTGACATATAAAGAGTTATGCACAACAAGAATAAAGTTACAATAGTGTAACTTTCATTTATATGCATTTATTTAAAATCAGAACATTTGAAAAGAATGATTTCAGGATAGAAGGAAGAAAACCAAAGCATATAGGCCCACATCGATGAACAAGATAACTGCCCATACTCTATGCAGAGTGTTGAACCATGGATAATTACAAATAAATGGTTGTGAAAAAAATTACTACAATATCAGAAAACATTAAGATTGAAGGCCAATCCTGCCTGGAACTTGGCATAGACTTTCTATTCTCATCTTTCTGCCTTCTCTATTCCTCCATGGAGTACCATTCATCTCCCACCTCCCAGGGTATCAAGATTTTGCTTAAGACTGGGCATAGTGGGTCCCACCTGTAAACCCAGCACTTTGGGAGGCCAAGGTGGGAGGATTGAGAGCTGTGCTACATAGCGAGACTTTGTCTTTACAAAAAATCAAAAAATTAGCCAGCTATGGTGGTGCACACCTGGATCCCCAGCTACTCAAAAGGCTGAGGTGGAGGGATTGCCTGAGCCCAGAGAGTCAAGGCTGCAATGAGCCTCTGCATTCCAGCCTGAACAACGGAGTGAGACTCTGGCAAAAAGAAAGAAAGAAAGAAAGAGAAAGAAAGAGAGAAAGAAAGAAAGAAAGAAAGAAAGAAAGAAAGAAAGAAAGGAGGGAAGGAAGGAAGGAAGGAAAAAAAGAAAAAAGAAATACTTTGAGTAAAAATTTCAATAAGAGCTTTATTTTCTTCTCTTTACGGCAACCTGTGAGATAGGGATGAAGGTGGAAGAATGGAGATTGCATAGAACTGGAGCTGGTGATGCTGACTGACAGCATCAGCTAAGCCAAAGGATCATTTTCCTTTAGCATCTCTTGGAGGACAGACAGACCCATGACTGTGTGGGTGAGTGCTCACATTTGTGTGCACACCTCAATGCACAACTTCTTTGAAGAGAAGCAGTGATAATAATATCTCCCACACTTATTCACTTTTTTTTTTGTGAATAGGTCTCATAGGCAGTACAGTTAACTCTTAACTAGCCAGGTGAGATGTCTCATGTCTGTAATCCCAGCACTTTGGGAGGCAGAGGCGAGAGGATTACCTGAGCCCAAGGGTTCGAGACCAGCCTGGGCAACATGGCAAGACCTTGTCTCTATAATAAATCAAAAAATTAGCCAGGAGTGGTGGTGCATGCCTGCAGTTCTAGCTACTTTGAAGGCTGAGGTAGAAGGATCACCTGAGTGCAGCAGGTTGAGGCTGCGGTGGCTGTGAACAGCATGCCACTGCACTCCAGCCTGAGTGACAGAGTGAGATTCCCACTCAATCCCCGCCCCCAAAACAAAACAAAACAAAACAAAACAAAAAAACTCTTAACTTTTAATTTTCCATATTGGTTTGGTTTGGGACCTTCTCTTCTTAATTCTGCCCCGTCGGGTAGACTCAGTTTCTTGACTTCATAGCTAAACTCCAATAAAATTCATTTTGGTTCAGAGAGATAGAGATAGAGATAGAGATAGAGAGTTAGAGAGATAGAGATAGAGATAGAGATAGAGATAGAGAGAGAGAGAGAGAGAGAGAGAGAGAGAGAGAGAGAACCTACCTACACTCTGGGATCAGTTATAAGTTTAAATTGAACTTCTCACAGTTTTGGATTTTTCACTCCTCCAATTGGTATACATACTCAAGAGTATAGTAATAGTGCTAGAGGGTAGATATGGATCATAGAAGGAAGGAAACAATAAGCATGAATATGTCCTTTAGTCAGACTGTAGTCTCGAGGCTCTGTGGGATTTACAATTTAGAGCTACTAACTAACCAGCTCATTAGAGAATGCCCTATCAGCACTGGCAACATTGTCTTTAATGAGGTAACCCTGTGGTACTTGGACCTGGGGAACTGTTTGTTGGTAGCGAGCTTGCACATAGTATTCTCCAGTTCTGGGCTCTCACAGCACCTTATGCCAGGATTCTGTCCAGACTTGCAGCTGGGGGCTTTGTGGACCTGGTGCACCACTTCCATGGAGCCGTGGATGAAGTTTTTGCTCCACTTGCAAGATCCATTAGCTTCTGAATTTTTTCTCCAGACCGTCATGTCATTGTAGCTCTCTTTGTTATTACTTGAACTGTTTGCCTTGGGATTACTATACTGTAGCCTTCTGAATGAGGAAGACATAACATCCTTGGACATGATGAGGCAGGTATTTTTATCTAACAGGGTCAACTTCATTACTACCTCAGTGGTCTGGTTTTCTTGGCTGCTTTTTGTCATGTCATATTTCATCTCTTCCTCTGCTAATTCTTCTTTAATTACCTCCATTATGCTTTCTGAAACTCCTTCAAGAACCAACCCCAGACCAAGAAGCAGCAGAGGAAAGGTCTCCATCTCAGATCTAGTGTAATTTCTTCTGCAGTAAAAGATAAAGAGCAAAAGATAAAAACAAGGAGAAGATTATGGAGATAGTTCTTTTTCTTCTGATGGTTATTTCCAGGAATGACTCCTACATGCAAGTTAAGATTTTTACATCTGTTAATGGAACCATGATATAGTGAAAACACAATCAACTGTGGAGTCTGAAGACCCAGGTTTAAATCCCTGATTTTCCACTTATAATTTACTCTACCTCATTTAACCTCAGTTTCTCAGCTGAAAAAAAATGTGAGAAATATGTAAGGTGATATGTTTAAAGTAATAGAATCAAGTATTTGTTTCTCTTCCTTTTCCCTTAGCCTATAATCTCATTAGTAGGTCACAATTCTTACCCAACACACTCCTTACCATTACAATATCTCCTGTAGCCTCACACAGTAGCTGGCACATGGTAGCTACTAAAACAAAACGCACACTGTCATTTCCCCATCTCTCATTTCTTCTCCCACCCATTCTCAAACATGGTAAAGATTTCTGTCTTTACCAGTTCCTTTGGCAAGTTGATCCAGTAGAAGAAGACTCCAGCTTGTTGCAGGGCTAGAAGTATAATTGTGTTTGTTTGCTGGGAGTTTCTGTTATTGGGTCTAACTGAGGGAAGGATGGGCAAGAAAAGTGTAGATGGAATTGTATGAGATTGATGTAGATGATAGCGTAGAACCAAGGACACTCAAGGAGAACGGAACAAAGTGTCCTTTTGGCAGTCGGAGTCCCAACTGCTTTCTCTTCTGTAAGTGCTTCCTGTCTATACTTTAAACCAGAGTGATGTTTTTTTCTTTTCTAAAGCCCTACAACACAGATTGCATTGCTCTTCATCCTATATGATCTTCTTCATTTTTCTAGTTAGTAGACACATGTTAATCTTTTCCCTCTCTTATTAAGGCTGAAAACTCCTTGAGGTTGGAACACAGTTTCTGATTATGTTTATTCTGTATGGAATCAAATAATGAACTACACACACTAATTTCTCAACAGTGTTTGTTAACAACATATCATAGCTTGACCAGTGTAAACATCTTCTTACTCGAGGTCAATGCTGAAAAATCCCAGAAAGGATTTATTTAAGGTGCTAATTCTTTTTGTCATTCTAGAATGATTCTATTTTTCTTTTCTTTCCCACCTCTAAAGCCCTCTACCTTTATGCATTTATCTCCTGCAGTATCACCTTTACTTCCCTTCCCTAATAATCACTACTCCTTGCCCTTTCAATTCTTTCAATACTCTACATTTCTAAAAACACCACTTATGATAGCACTATCTCAGAATTCTTGAACTATTTCTCATTACCTACATGAAAGTCTAATCTCCTGAGCCCACGACCCAAGGCTCTGCTTGCTCTAATCTCAATCTGGCTTTCAAGGCTTTCCCCCCATTATTTTGCTATACAAACCTGCTCTGGTCAATCAGTGTGATCCTCTCTTTTCTGAATATACCCTATACCATCTCTCCCTTTTGCTCCTTTCTTATACTTTTCTGCCTTTTGAAATCCTTCGAAGCCAAATTCAGATCCCAGTTCTCTCAAGACACATTTTCTCACCACTTAATTCTAACAAATTTATTTCCCACATCTCTGAAATTATTACTCCTTTCTTCTACCACTCATTTGACATTAGTGCACATGGACTTTTTAAAAAATTATATTTGATTTAAAAAATGTTGCCTTTCTACCAGATTGGTGGCTCAACCTATAATCCCAGCACTTTGGGAGGCTGAGACGAGTGGATTGCCTGAGCCTGAGAGTTTGAGAGCAGCCTGGGCAACTTGGTGAGACCTCATCTCTACAATAAATCAAAAAATTAGCTGGTGTGGTAGCGCATGTCTGTAATTCCAGCTACTTGAAAGACTGAGGTGGAAGGATTGCCAGAGTCCAGCGATTCGATGCTGGGGTGGCCGTGAGTGTGCCCCTGCACTCCAACCTGGGCAACAGAATGAGACTCTAACTCAAAAAAACAAAAAATAAATAAATAAAAATGTCGCCTTCCACTGTGAAAAAGCAGGCATCTATGATGAAGCATAGAGTGAGCCCTCACCAGAAACCAACTCTGTCAATGTCTTGATACTAGACTTTCCAGCCTCTGGAACATTAAAAAATAAATTTTTGTTGTGTATAAGCCAAAAAATAATAATATAAGTAAGTAAATAAATAAATAAAAATGTCCTGTATGTGAAACTAGAGCAAAGACCTAGAACCAAGAATACATTAGCCTTAATTGGGTTGTCGAATTATTGATAGATTATTGAGTTAAGTGGATGTGTGCCTTAAGAGGGTGTCTTGACATTGACTTGACACATATTGAGGGGAAGAAGGAAGAGGGATTTGTAGGGAATTTAGTGTTTCTTAAACTTCTCCATCTTGTATTATTGACATTAATAGTGAGATGATAATAGGAAAGTAGAAAGACAAGGAAGAGAAAAATAAATAGGAAGAAGAGCAGAGCAGAGATTCTCAGTTTTTCTGAAACATATATTTCAACTGGCCAGAATTCACAGCTGCCTGGGTTTTATTTCAAACTGCTAGGAGGTGTCCGTTAAAAAATACCCTCCCCAAACTACATATGTCTAAAATGTCACAATTCATTTGAATTGGGTTTTGGTTCCTATTGAACAGAATACTCTGAGGATAGATTCCATTGGACAGTCTCTCTTACTTGTATTTAATGGGATTGCATTTATCTGTAAGATTTTGTTTTGAATTAGAAAAGGGGAGATTGGGGGAGGATGGGAAGAAAAAGCACTGAAAAGGAGAGAAAGGACAACAAAGCCTAGGGAGAGGGGTAGGAAAATGAAACAGAATTCAGAAAATAGGACACATTTCATCTACCTCAAAGTTTTGCCCAGAAAATGATGCTACCAAGACCCAACAAGTCATATGCTAGGAATCACCTGTTCTTGCTCAATTTCTATCCAGATGCTGAGGGCTCTGCTCACGTGGTGGCAGCCAAAATTTCATGAAGACAATAACAATAGTATTACCAAAGACAAATAAATAATAAAACTCAGCTGAAAAATGGCCACTTCAGATGGAAGAACCCATGAGATAGATAAGTTTTGTTTAATCACAAGGCTGAAACACGTCCTTTACTCATGATTGTCACTCTCCTCCCCCATAAATCTAATCAACCTGAACTTGATGCTTACAAAAGACAGTAAACAACTAGCATCAGTACACCTTCTTCTTTGATGTGATCTTAAATCAAGTCCAAATGAGCATGCAAACAGCCAGAGTCTCCCAACTGAAAAGATCAGGACAAAACGTGCCCTCTGAAGCTTGTGAATCACATGTGCCTCCTGTAGCTCACAGTGTGAGTTTCTCTCTCTCACATACTGGATTGACACATTGTAGCTCAGAATTAGTGACTACATAATCTGACCTTTACTTGCTAATCACCCCTTATTTCGTACTACTTCACAAAACAAAGCCATTTTCTATACCATCTAAGAAATAGAATTATGGAGTAATAGACTTGAAAAGGCCCTCAAAGATGATCTAGTGCAACATTCTCAATGAGGAAACTAATACATTGAGAAGAACAGAACTTGATGAAATTCTCAGAATTAAAAGCTTCACTTTCTCTTCCTTCTCCCACTAGCTGTAAGGATACTATGCCTATAACTGAATGTGGGAAATGAAGCAATGAGTCCAGTTTTAAGAACTAAAAGGGGAGAGGAGTTAGTAGTCTGGTTCAAAGTCCTCTCTGTTCCCTCTGGAGATGCAAAGAGTTCTGAAAGTCTCAATCCCTTCCTAAGAAACTGTTAGGGTCACACTCCCAGCAGGGCCTCCAGAATGTCAGGTCAGGCCTGCTGGGGCATGGGGTGTCTGGTGTGCCATCTGATGCTGCATGAAAAATGCAAAGAATTGCACAGAAGTTAGATTAGAAAATATAGTTTATTTAAAAAGTAAACGAGAGAGAGAGAGGAGATGAGAGAGAGGAGATTCACCTCCCCAAGGTAGGGAAGGAGGCCAAAACCAGGAAGCATGGTGACAGTCATAACTCAAAGAGCACATGGCCACACCAGAGTCTAGTAAGGCAATGGCCACGATGGTCTGGCAATGACCAATGGCTGCTTGTGTTTGAGTCCTTTTAACCATTTCCCTTGGATGGGGGAAGTTCATTAAGGTGATTGGGTGGTGGTCTGCTCCATGTCATCATGAAGGTGCAGGTAAGCACAGATACTGATATCAGGTGATGGACAGCAGGCAGATGGGTGAGTTAGTCACATGATAGCTGCCATGGTGGTGGGTAGATGGAGGAGACAAGGGGAGGGGATTTTTCTGCAAGAGACCCAAGGTTTCTAATCCACAAATTCCTTGGCTAAAAACGTGGTCTATTATCGTTTCTATGGCTCTGTCCTTGTCTTGCATCTAATGGACATTTGCCAAGGGTTGGAGTAGGCTGCCAGTTTGGCCTGCTGAAGAATGTCTGAAAGCTTTCTAAAACCTGCCTATTGGAAATTTATCTATTTTTATCTAACCTCTGCTAGATTTAAAGCATGTCAGATTTAAAGCGTGTCAGGGGTAAAGTCTAAGCAAAATGGATGTGCTGAGGCAAAAAAACTATACTAAACTAAGTTTATTCTAGGTTTCTATAGGTACCTCCTTTCAGAAACCCTTATCCATGCCTTTCTGCACTCTTTAAGAGAAATCGTTTCTTTTTTTTAAATTTTTTTTGAGTTGGAGTCTCACTCTGTCACCCAGACTGGAGTGCAGTGGCCACTCCCGGCCACCGCAGCCTCTACCTGCTGGCTCCAGCAATCCTTCCGCCTCAGTCTTTCAAGTAGCTGGAACTACAGGTGCGCGCTACCACGCCCAGCTAATTTTTTGTTGTAGAGATGAGGTCTCGCCAAGTTGCCAGGGTGGGTCTCGAACCCACAGGTTCAGGCAATTCACTCACCTCAGCCTCCCAAGGCGCGGGATTACAGGTTGAGCCACCGAGCCCGGCTAGAAATGGTTTCTGACCAGTCAGGCTCCTTTCTTTCTTTTAAGGCACAGAGGGAGTTATTAGGTGCAAAATGTTAAGAGGCTGCAAAAGCAACAACCACTACCAAAAATCTCAGTAATCAAGATAAATACTATTTTAATACAATAGTTTTAGAAAATAAATTTAATGTGAAATAATTCTTGATGAACAAATATTAAATTTTTAAATAACAGGATATGACCTGCACTAGTACAATTCATGTTACTCATCTCACTGTAACCCTAGCCCTGTCAGATAGGATCTTTAAAAATTTAGATATTTTGTACATGAAAGATTTTTTCATTAATTTTGATTTTTTAAAATATTGAATTAAAATATTATTTCTCTAGATTACCAAGTTTTTTTTTTTGTGCTCCCTTAAATTTTGCACCTGAAGTGACTATCTCACTCACTTTATCTAAATCTCAGTCCTGTCTCCAATTCACTCATGGATCTCATCAAATGACCCAAAGACGAGGAACAAAAAAAGGAAACACATGTAGAGTTTATGGTTTAATTCAGTAAAGATTTTTTATTGAAGCAGGGTAAAGGAATTGCAATTAAATAATATTGGAAGGATAAATTAATGACCAGTGGCTACCTATTTTACTCAAGGCATCACCCAAGGTCCACAGTTCAGGTCTATTCTGGGGACACCAGCCCCAGTGTCGCTAAGAGAGAGAAGATCTCAGATTCAGGTGCTGATCTAAGTTATTCAACATATCCCTGGAAAGTAACTGGCCCCAAGTCATCACAAATGACAAGAACAAACCCCTCTGTGGGGGAAATGCGGTAATTGCAGGCAGGATATCTGGTGCCTTCAATGAGCCGACAGACTGTCATTTTAAACTTTGTCTCGCTTTGGAAGCAGAAAACGGTTGAACGGTTTAGGCAAACTGCCTTCTTGGGAGAGTTGCAAATACTATTGATTTTCTGAGGCCTCTCATGGATGAAGACATGCTCCTTTCTACAAGTGTGATCAGGCCACCTAATGGTTCTTTGTATAATCAGGTAGTTGCAGTATCTTGATGGAACAGGAACGTCAGTCTGAGGATAGTCCACATGCAGGTGCTCTAAGGTTGATATCACTACTTCCTCATTTACCTCATTTTCCCAGAACAGAAGCAGGAAGAAAATCATCACCATCATTATCATCAGGGTTAAGAGTCCCTTCACATTTTTGGCTTTAACATCTGTTGAGTAAGGAGACAGAAAGTAGCAAAGGATAGTCAGACTCCCCTGCACCAGCACCCGGATGCTCCCCTATCCCTGATATTTTATTTCCTTCTCTCCGCTCATTAAAATCATGCTGACTCTGCAAGATCCAACTGGCGGCACAGCTCCCCAAGAAAGCACTTTCTGACCCTTACAGATCTCAGAGTTTGGTATTAAACTGTTCTCTAACTATTCCTGCTGTGCTTGTTTGTCTCTACAAGTTCTTTGATAGCAAGTATCACCTCTCGTATTTTTCTTGAATCCTTCAAAGTCTCAACACAGAAATGGACATATACAAGGTATCAAAAGCATCCATGCCAGACTGTTTTATTCATATTGCTGAATACCTTTCTTTCCTGTAATTTTCTCAACCCTAATTCCATCCCATTTCACATGACTTTAGTACCTTCTACTGATCTGCTCTTCCCAATTTCTTCCCAATTCCTCCTTGAGTCCATCCTGCCTGGCACTGTGCCAGCAACCTCTCACCTGCCGTTTTTGCTGTTGCTCTCACAGGTAACATAGCCTTTTGATCTGGGATCTGAGAAAATCCCTTGTGCCTTAGTGTTCCCTGACAATGACTGATAGGGAGTCAGTAGAATGTGGGGAGGACCAAAGAGAGAAGAGTCTAAAGGGAGGGGGCTGTAGAGTGTGCTTGGGTACTGCAGGGGAGAAAGTTACCTTCAGAGGGAGACTTGGGCACGGCAAGTCCTGAATGTGTCCTCATTAAACAAGTGTGGGCTGCTCAAAACATTTAGTGAAATCTGATATGTTCCAGCCACAATGCTATTTTCTAAATTTTCTTTTTTTTTTTTTTTGATTTGGAGTCTCACTCTGTCACCCAGGCTGGAGTGCAGTGGCCGCTCCTGGCCACCGCAGCCTCGACCTGTTGGGCTCTGGTGATCCTTCCGCCTCAGCCTTCCAAGTAGCTGGAACTACAGGCGCGTGCTACCACGCCCGGCTAATTTTTTGATTTATTGTAGAGATGAATTCTCGCTTGCCCAGGCGGCTCTTGAACCCACGGGCTCAGGCAATCCACTCACCTCAGCCTCCCAAGGCACGGGATTACAGGCTGAGCCACCGAGCCCGGCTTCTAAATTTTCAGTCAGTCTTTGCCACAACCCTATGAGGTAGCTGTTATTTTCCATTTCACTTATAAAAAAATGAGTTGCAGAAAAGGTTGAAGTGGAGATGGGAGGTGACAAGGATAGCAAGAGTCACCCTCTCAAGGCTGAACACTTGAATTCTAGTTTCAGCAAGTTTTATTTTCATTTGGTATCTAGGACAGAACTAAAACAATTTCCTGGCACCAACGTTCATCTTGATAAAGCCCTGGACTTCTGAAGAGTATGGAAATAGTTCCCAAGCTGTGAAACATTGGGGTCACCTGGGGATTAAAAAAATACTAGGCCCGGCGTGGTGGCTCACGCCTATAATCCCGGCACTTTGGGAGGCTGAGGTGAGAGGATTGCCCAAGCAACTTGGCGAGACCTCATCTCAACAATAAATCCAAAATAAATAAATACTAGCTCTCACCTTAAGACATTCTGCTTTAGTTGATGTGAGTGTGATCTGGGTTGGGGGTTATTAAAAGATTCCCAAGTGATTCTAATATACAGCAAAATTTGGGAACCATTGAATTATGATATACTTGGAAAACCTACATGGGAAATTAGTGGATGAAGACTAAGTAAAAAGATACTGACTCAAGGTATTAAGACAATAAACATCTTTTTGTTGCTATCATCTTCATTAAGTTAACACAGGAATGGAAAAATTGACCTAAGTTACTACTTCTAACCTTGAAATAACTTCCCTTTTGGATAGACAACTGCAAATTCTTTTCTGTACATAATTGTGTTTTTCTAATTGGTGAGAAGAAAATCACTGTAGTGTCAAAAATGGTCTAGGAGGAACAGAGATTCTGGAGAATGTGTGTCTTTTTATACAAAAAAACCTAAAGCATAATTTCAGATATGAAAGTCAACTACCAGAGATTATTATTTACTTTCCCACAACCTTCATTCTGGATGTCCTTTTAGGATTCAAATGGTATGTTTTGTATATGTGTTGCGCAATGCTACAAAGATAGAAGTGCATGGTTAATACTTGAAAAAAATTTTAATTAACAAAATTCGATTTTGCACATCTCAGAAACATTTCCGATATGTAAAGAGAAATACATCTGTATACTATAATATGTTTATCATTTCTTGCCAGAACTTCCAAGTAGCTGAATTCCAGATGCTCTACTAAGTTTACAGGCAGGGGAACAATCCCTGTTACAGTTTCTCCAGCTGAGGCAACTAAACCTGTGCCTACATTTCAGACTATTATACTCTAGAAAAAGAGTTGAGACTGAGTACAAACATTAACTAGTGGTGGCAGCCTGGAAGAAAACATTTGCAATGCCTCAAGCTACCCAAAGATTAGCATATAGTATAACTATAAGGAACTCTCTCACATCATCAATCAAAAGACAGAAAATCCCAGAGAAAAAAAAAAACTGTCAGAGGAAAGCCAGTTTCAGAAGATGAAGCCAAGATGGGTAATGAACAATGCTCACTTCATCAGTAGTCAAAGAAATGAAAACTAAAATAACAAAGAGATATCAGTTTATAGCCGTCAGATTATTAAAAATTAGACAATTAAAAAATAGTAAGTGCTAGCATGAAATTCAGTGTGGCAATACTAGAAAGTAATCTGGAGGTATTTGGTAAAATTAAGAATGGCTATACCCTGAGATTTTGTAATCCCTCTCTGGTCATAGACTCTAACAAAGTATTGCATGCTTTTTTTTCTCTATCAAATTAAAACTAATTCTGAGTCTTCTGCCCTACGAAACTAAGAAAAATTTCAATTCATGTAATTATTAAAGTTTTCTCTTCCTCCCTAGATTTCCAAGGGAATCTGAAAAGTGTATTGTTTTTGCTCCTTCTTACTGTGGGACCTGTACTGTCCAACAACATTAGCTAACGGACATTTTTATTTGCTTCTCTTGTAAAAACTCCTGGAATACAGAGTTCAGATCCAGAATCTTGACTCATCGTATTAAGATTTGATTTTCTCAGGCACCTACCATATAGGATTTTTGCCTCTACAGTGAAGTACTCTTATTATTCACCTATTATTCCGTGTGACATATATTAATTGAACACCTACCTGTGCCAGACACTATTCTAGGCACTTAGAACACAACAGTGAAAAGACAAATATTCCTTATCCCCCTACTGACTCTGAATCAATTCCTCAATATGAAAATTGGTAATTAAAATAAAAGAATGACACATTTATCCTGCCTATACTGTAGTAACTATATTTCTGGATTTGGCTTCCATGTGATGAGTGAAAATTCTTCCTTAGGGAACAATAAAAATGAACAAATATGAAAAAAATGATAAAATTAGAAAATTATCATTTTATAATTGTTAATGAAACTATTAAGCCCAGCAAAAATTATGTGCTGGGTGGTAAAACTATTAGGAGAGAGGCTGTGGGGAGCTTTGCAACAGGAGATCTCTGTAACAAAAGATCACTGAAAGTGGAGGTAAGTTCTTAGGTGCCTCCTAATATGGTACAAGAGAAAGGTGCACAGCTCTGTTTATGAAGTTATCGTGCTGAAGAAGTGAGTCTATTAGTTTATTCAGCCTTATCAGTAACTTCCAGTGTATAGGAAACTTAGTGGAAAAGGCATGAGGTGAATAACACCACAAGGAGGCAAGAAGGTAAATCCAGAATATGAGACATTCTACAGGGTAGTTAACCAGTTTCTTCAGAATGTCAATGGTACAAATCAAAGAGGGAGAAACTCTTACTAGAAGAATATTCAGATTTTGAATCTTATCTGAATTTGAATGTGAACTGTATATTTGAATAAGAACATAATTTTACTTTTATTAGTTATAATAATTATGATTGTGTAGAAAATGTCTATTTTTTGCAGAGATATTGAAAAGAATGTGTGAAAAACATTATGTTAAGTATTTTCTTCCAAGAAATAAAGGAAGAAAAAAAGAAGGAAGGGAAGGAAAAGAGGAAAGCAGAAAAAGAGAAAGAGAGAGGAAAACATAAAGCCAAAGTGGTATATTTTTGATAATTGTTGGCTTTAGGAGGATAAGTATAATAGGATCCGTTATTCTATTCTTTTTAATTTTGTGTATATTTGCAACTATTTATTTTTAAAAATTTTAATTTCTGCCCTCATGGAATTTACATCTGGTGAACGGAGACAGACAACGATAAATAAACATAATCATTCAATATTTCAGTGTTTTGGAAGATAATAAGTGCTGAGCAAATTTAAATAGGATGGTCTGAGTAGTCCAACCATAATGGGGTTTCCCTTTCCTTCTTTCTCACCAAATCCTTATATTCTTTAAGAATCTACCAGTTCTTCATATAACCATGGGCTTCAGGGAAATCTACCCTTATCCATGAGCTTTAAGTGAATCTGCTGGGCTCTGGGCGTGGATTCTAATGAAGTCAAGTCAGTCAGGAAAATCTCATTCATGTGGGGCCAATGAGAAGGAAGGAGTATTCAGCTGGAAGTTTTTGAAAAGAGTCTGCCTAGGGTAAGTTTGTGCTGTGATAACAAAGACATCATCAATCACTGGTGACTTGAAGAAGTTAGAAGATTATTTCTCTTGTTTAACAGTTCAAGGCGAGCACTCCAGATTCTGTTCACAAAATCATTCAGAAACTCAGATACAAAAATGTATCCTCCCCTCCAAATTAAACATTTTTAGGAAAATATCTAAGAATTAATTGAATTATATTGTGTGGTGAATACCTACCAAGTTATCTACTCAGCCAATTTTTAAATTTTAGGTTTTTACTTTTAACAGACAAATAATAGTTTATGTATTTATAGGATACAATGTAATGTTTTGATATATATGTATTGTGCATGGTGGAATGACTATATGAAGCTAAATAACATATCCATCACTGCAGATACTCATCTTTTTTTGTAGTGAGAACATTTAAAACCTACTCTTTTAATAATTTTGAAATATATAATACAGAAGCAGTTCCAAGGAGGTTAACTGGCAATGAAGGAGCTAAGAATATCTTGGAGCAGGAAGCTCATTCAAAGCAGAAAGTGCCTGAAAGGACAGACCAAGAACGGGAAGCCATTTTTTTATCTTGTTCTTAAACCCTGACACAATGACGAGAAAGTAGAAGCTATGTCCTGGAGAAATTTATTTTTTATCTTGTTCTAAACCCTAATACAATGATGAGAAAGTAGAGGCTATGTCTGAGAGAAATACATGCTCTAGGTAAAGATTAACTTTGCCGACTTTGTCTTTTCAGAAACACAGACTCCTTAAGCTGACTAGTACCGGCCTATTGTAATTTGTCTTTTTAGAACCTCAAATTCCTCAAGTATAATCAGTATTGACCCCTTGTATACTCAGTGCCTGGTGACCAGGACCCCTCTCAGGGTCTCCAAGACATCCACAGGTGGTCAAAAAGGAAGTCACGGCCGTCACGTCTACCTGATTGCTACATCTCCAGGGGAAAGGATTTAAGCCAGGGCTCAGGGAGCTAATATTACCACGCTCATCTAGAGTGCAGGCCCACTTCCTGTCTGTGGGAAGCGAAACTTTCTTAAATAAATCTTTTCTTCTTTCACCTCTTTGTGTGTTGCAAGTCTTTGCATTACTTGGATCTCTGGTGACCAGTGTGCACCTCCAAATGCTGGCTCCGACAGTGCTGTGCTCCTCCCCATCCATTCATCACCCTCACCCTATCTGTGCCCTAGCATTTTCTGGTGGTTCCACTGAGATCCTTATCTTTATCTCTCTCTCTCCATCTCTTTCTTCCTTATTTCCTAACTGGTGACCCTATGTGGACTGTGTTGGAGCTTGGTGGCAACTGAAAGCTCTGGCTGAAGCTACACTTCAGCAAGTTGGAAGGTCCCTGGGAAAGAGCGCTGCAGCCCGATAGGGTGAGGGACTAAGGTTAACTCTTTACTTCCTTCTAGCCAAGATCTCTGAGTTTCCCTGTGGACTGGGCTAGATCTCAGAGGACAACTGATGGTCTCTGCCTAGGGTTACTCCCTAGGGAGGCAGGAAGGTCCCCAAAGGAAAGTTAGGATGGCCAGCACAGTAGGGGCGGGAGGCAAAGTGCTTGGTTTCGTTGCTCTTTTGTTTTCAGGTTGGCAAAGTGACTCCACAAAGGACCTTGAAACTCCAACAGCTGCATTGATGCCTTTCTGCACCTCCAGTGAGTCATCCCTCATTTTATCATCCACACACCTACATATTTGGAGGTGTGCTCTTGGACCCCCTGGCTTTGCTATTTGGATGAGTTTCTGGGTCTCTCGGGTTTTCCCCAGTTCTTGTCTTGGGAGATACCTAGCAAGGATCTTGGACCTAATTGCCAGAAGTCTTGGTACCGGGCCTTCCAAAACGTGGTGGAGCATAGTGTTCCTCAAGCTCCAGTGGACACAGGGATGAGAGGACGCTCTCTCCTTCGTGACTCACATCCTTTGTGCTGATTTCTTTGAACCTGTTGGGGATGCCTGGCAGGGGATCTGGATGGCTAAAGCCCAGGAACAAATCCATAAAACCAAGAGCCCATCCCAACTTTATGCCTGTTTCCTTTTACAGGAACCATGGGAAACTATAAGCTGGGGGATGGCAAAACCTGGCCAGAAAGTGGTTCCCTAGCTTCTAACACACTTCTGCAGCTTGATTCATATTTTAAAAGGAATGAGAAATACCTTGAAATCCCATATATTTAGATCTTTTATGAGTTAGCTCGCCACCCAGATATCTGTTCTTCTTGCCGTATTTTTGTGTTGGCTCCCCAGACCCCATTGCCCATAGATTCATCAGAGGATACTGATCCTGCTGACTGAGCCGCCCTCCCTCGAAAGATTTTTCACCTCCTTCATACTCTTCTATTCCTTTTACAACTCCGATTCCTGCTTTCCCTCTAACAACTCAAATGCTGACCCAGCTGGTTTAACTTCTCCTGTCTCTAGTGTAATCTGCTTTTGCTACTCCACTCTCCATCAGGTTCCCTTCCTTCTCTTCCTTTTTGCCCTCCCCTGCAGAGGAGGGGCTGGCGTCTACAGCCGGGATGCCTAACCTTGGCCTCCAGTCTCTCTTCTCTTTTACCTTTGGAGAAGGGGCCAGAGTCAAAGGCCATGGCACCTGACCCCAGCCTCAAGCCTTCTCGTCCCCCTTCCCCCCACTGCTTGCTAACCCCCTGGCAGCAGCCCTACTAGTTGCAGCAAGTCACCATCCCCAAGTGTACTTGGGAAGCCAATTCAGGTTTCCACCTGGCTTAACAGGTCTCTCCTCAGGGGGGTGACTGTGACAAAAAGATATTAAAGTTCTTTTTTTTTTTTTGAGTTCAAGTCTCACGCTGTTGCCCAGACGGAGTGCAGTGGCACACTCCTGGCCACCACAGCCTCGACCTGCTGGGCTCTGGCAATCCTTCTGCCTCAGCCTTTCAAGTAGCCGGAACTACAGGTGCACGCCACCACACCTGGCTAATTTTTTGACTTATTGTAGAGATGAGGTCTCGCCAGGTTGCCCAGGTGGGTCTCGAACCCACAGGCTCAGGCAGTCCGCTCACCTCAGCCTCCCAAAGTGCTGGGATTATAGGCTGAGCCATCGAACCCGGCCTTAAAATTCTTGCTTGTTTGTTTTTTTCTATAATAAATCTCTCTCAAGTTATATCTAAACTGGGACTATATCAACCTCCTTCACAGACGAAAGTAAAAGGGTCATGTAAATTAATTCTGTTAACTAACTACAAAAAAGGTCAATTGTAATTTTAACGTTTTTCCAACCAGACTTGCAAGTGCTCTAATAAAATTTTACTTCCAACTTTACCATGTGTTAACATATTAGTGCTAAATAACACCACTGTTTGTTATATCAGGCTTGCTAAAGTTGTATTTTATTTAAAAAAAAAAAAAAAGAAGGTTAAATCACCTGTTGTGCCTAACTAGCACCTTCTTATGAGACAGGTAAAACTTTAAATGCTAAATACCCTGTGTTACATGATAAGATTTGGGAACTGGCCATTCTCACCTGGTTAAGTCACTTTTACTAAGCCTAGTACTTCTTCTGCCAGATAGATAAAATACTGGGTACTCTGTGTGAGCACAATGAGGATGGGAACTGATCACTCTCACCTAATTTTCCACACCTTACAACTAAGACTACAATTTAGTAATTTATAAGTGTTTTGGACAACTTTGCCTGTTTTTAATTTTAAATAAGTAGGGACAGATCATTACATATCCATGTGGTCTATTCACTCTAAAGGGTTTTGTATCAGACTGTTACAGAGAAATGGTTAAAAAGTTTCATATGTATGACCTATTAAAAGGAGCTTTAAGGTTTTTTTCAACCAAAACAAAAAACAAAACAGTACCAACACGGAGGGCAGCAGAACCAGATGGCCAAAGAGGCCAATTAGTGACCAAAACCCCAAGCGCCCATCAAAGACCTGGTAAAAACAAACCTGCTAAGGGGATGGTGTCCATTGCTTATGGGTACAGTCTGTGGGGGCACTGAAAGCATAGTTGTCCTAAAAAGGCCTTAACTTCCTGGACCTTGTCCACTGTGCAGGCCAGAAAGCCATTGGGAAGCAGGTGCACTCTCTTTTGAAGAGAGCAGAGAACACTTGGCTCACAAATGGTGGCCACTTATGGAGGCCTGCAAATCTGCTAAACTGCCTGGCACTGGCTCACCATCACTCCAACAACCCCCAGGTAAATATTAGGGCACTGGGATCCAAATTAACTTCCTAATTTAATACAGATGCCAGCCTTTTGGTCCTGGCCATCCACGTTGAAATCATATAGCCTTATCCAAAAGAATTTTCTCCTTTAAACAACAGAGGGGGAAGCAAGAGCCAAAATTCAGTTAGCACCCACCCCTCACTGTCTTTGTTACAAAAAGGTGAGGTTTTTTTTTTTTGTCCCTTTTCAAAATCTTTGGACTATCACTTTGGCCAAATAAGTAACTTTTGCAATAACTACTGTAATTTTGTCTTATATAATTATGCTTTAAAAAATTTTAATACTTAAACTCTTCAAGTTCTTGATTCAGTCTCTCCAGGGTGGGGTAAGAAACAAACCCCAGAAACCACACCTGCCCCACACCCTCCTCTTGAATTGCCTGAAGATCAGGCACAAGGATATTAATCCAACATAGGATACATAACAAAATTACCTGGGCTTCATCCTCCAGCATATCAATCATTGTGAAAGTATATCAGACCTATTATGAAAATGAAAGAAACCATTTTCTCTTGCCAACATTTACCTGTTTTAAATTCTCAATTTAAGCTACAACTTAATTACATGTCTCTAATGTTTTCAACTTTTCTTCCTTCAGACTTTGTCAAAGTGGCTGTATTTCCTTGTTAAAGCACAACTATAGATAATTTACAAGGGAACATTTCAACTTATATTGATAAATTAGAGGCTTTAGCTAATCATATATATAATTTACAGGACTACTTTCACTTTTCCAGCATTGTTTCTGGGGCAATAGCCTTTTTCATCATTGTTTGCTTAATAATTTTTACCCGTGCTCTCGCTCGGTGTTTTATTAGATCCAAATAGTATTTGATTGAGGTCCCACTGTTTCCTATTCATGCCCTTGGAAATAGATAGGTAGGGGACATCTCTACGGCCCACCTCAGCAGGAAGCAGTTATGGGTGATTGATCTCACCCCATTTCCCAGGATCATAAGAATATTTTCAAGAGCAGGAGTGGAATGAAAGGATGGACCAAGAGCAGGAAGTCATTTTTTAAATCTTGTCCTTAAACCCTGACACAATGATGAGAAAGTAGAAGCTATGTCCTGGAGAAATTCATTTTTTATTTTGTTCCTAAACCCTAACACAATGATGAGAAAATAGTCTATGTCTGGGAGAAATACATGCTCTAGGTAAAGATTAACTTTGCCGACTTTGTTTTTTCAGAAGCACAGACTTCTTAAGTATGACTAGTACCGGTCTACTGTAATTTGTCTTTTTAGAAACTCAAATTTCTCAAGCATGATCGGTATCGACCCATTGTATACTCAGTGCATGGTGACAAGGACCCCTCTCAGGGTCTCCAAGACATCCACAAGTGGTCAACAAGGAAGTCACAGCAGTCACATCTACCTGATTGCTACACCTCCAGGGGAAAGGATTTAAGCCAGGGCTCAGGGGGCTATGTTGCCACACTCATCTAGAGTGCAGACCCACTTCCTGTTTGTGGGAAGTGAACCTTTCTTAAATAAATCTTTTCTTCTTTCACCTCTTTGTGTGTTGCAAATCTTTGCATTACTTGGATCTCTGGTTACCAGTGTGCACCTCAGGCACACTGGCTCCAGTGGTGCTGCGCCCCTCCCCATCCATCCATCCACCTTCCCCCTCTCTGTACCCTAACAGTGCCCTCCTCACTCCACTGATACAGAGACCTGCTAATATCTGTCTGTATTGTCAAAGCTCCTAGAGAAGGACAAGACAAGTATTCAAGCTCTCCTGTACATTCCTGAACAATATTCCTGAGAGCTAGTAAAAGGTGCACTTCCCTTTATCTCCTATGCACTCCCAGTAAGAATCTTCAAAGGATCCTCAACTTCCCTTCAGACTATGTCCAATAAACTGAAAGATATATTCCTGGGTGCATTCCTGAGAGTCCCCTTGTCTCCTTGGCATTCCCAATAAGTAGCTTTAGGGGATCCTTGGCTTCCCTGTAGACTAAGCCAAAACTATTGAAAGATGCAAATCCCCATTTACTTCCTTTTTCTGAGTAGTCATATATTTGAATAATAGAGTATCAATGTAATCATTAGTCTTGTGACTTGTATAACTTTTGTATCAACTCAATCATACATTTTGTGATTTGTATAACTTTTGCGTAGTGCATGATGTCTTAGGCCTTGTAAGCTCTCTTTACTCTGTGGCAAGCTTGATTAACACTTCTGCCGGGCCCTACTTATAAAAACCATGAGATACCTCTGATGCCTGGCGCCAGGAAGTCTGGACTGAAAAATGTCACTATTGATAAATGCGGCTGAAACTCAAGTTCTATACAATGCTCTGCTTGTCACGTGACTAAGCTATAGGTATTAACAACTCTGGACTTATAAAAGTGAACTGTAAGAGCCTGGAGGGTGAGCAGAACCATTTTAGCAAGACCTTAAGTCTGGCTCTGCTCCCTGGATTTGAACTCAGAAATAAATTTCTTTCTACCAGTTCCCTGCCCCTTTGATTTTATTGGTATCAAAGGCAGTAGCCAAGTGTAACTCGGACCATAACACTACCATTTAAAAAAAAATTAATTAATTTTTAAAATTTTTAAAATGTGTGATACAATTCAGGATCACATTTATAAATGGAAATTATGCAAGTACCCTTGTTGATGAGGTGTGCCCCCTCTTGCCCTGGCAGTTTCCCACTACTGCTACTCCCTTTCTTATAGTATTATGATAATTGTTCAATGTCTGCTTATAAGTGAGAACATGTGGTACTCAGTTCTTTGTTTCTGTGATAGATCACTCAGTAGTATAGACTCTAAGTCCATCCAAGTTGCTGCGAAATTTGTAATTTTGTCCTTTATGGCTGTGTAATATTCCATTGTGTATATGTACTACATTTAAAAAAATCCAGTCCCGTTTCAATGGGTAGCATGGTTGGTTCCATGTTTTTGCTATTGTGAACAGTGCTGCAATAAACATGGGTGTGCAGGTACCTTTTTCATAGACTGATTTGAGTTCCTCTGGGTATATTCCCAGAAGGAGGATTGTGGGGTTGTATGGAAGGTTGATTTTGAGATCTTTTAGGAATCGCCAAACTGTTTTCCACAGAGGTTGTACTAGTTTATACAATACTACCATTTCTTTTTTTTTTTTTCCATTGGAAAACAACCTTTATTGAGATCCCACCAGCTGCACAGTCTGTTCCTGGCATTAAGCTCCTTCTTCCTTTGCAATTCGGTCTTTCCTGAGTGGTCCCATAAATGCTTTCTTCTCCTCCACGGTCTGGAAGAGGCCATGGCCAAACTTGGAGATGGTATCGATGAACTTAAGGTCAATCTTCTCCACAGCACGCCATTTGGTCTGTACCAGCAAGGACTTGCGCAGGGTGAGCACTTGCTTCTTGGTCCCCACCACACAGCCTTTCAGCATGACGAAGTCATTGGTCACTTCACTATAGTGGACAAAGCCACCCAGAGGGTTGATGCTCTTGTCAGACAAGTCATAGTCAGTGGAGGCGTTGTTCTTGATCAACTTGCCATCCTTGATAAAGCAGCCCTGGCCAATCTTATAGATCTCCTTGTTGATCTCAGTGAGGTGATGGTAGCCTTTCTGCCCAGCCCATGCCACAGAGCAGGCCACACGGGCAGGATGCTATGCCCCAATACAGGCAACCTTGCGCAGTCCTCGGTGGGTCTCGTGGGACAGCTTCTTGGTGTGTCAACGACTAGTGACCCCTTTGTAGCTTTTGCCCTTTGTCACCCCGATGACGTCAATCATCTCATCCTGCCCAAACACTTGGTTCACAGGGACCTGCTGCTCCAGCCTCTCCTGAGCCCAGTCCAGTTTCCCAGCCACTGTGCCTCTGTTCACCTGGATCTCTATCAGGTGGGCCTTCTTCTGGCGCAGGGGAAGCAGGAGCATCTGGATGTGCAATGATTCGGATGACCTGGCAGTACTTTTTCATGATGCTGGAATCCTTCTCCAGTTGCTTCTTGCCATCCTCATCCTGACATTTCTTGCAGTACTTGGTGAAGGCCTTCTTCTTGGACTCATGCCAGTTCTTATAGAAGTGTCTTTTGCACTCGTCACTGATGTGCTCAGCAAAGATGGTCTTGAAGGTCCGGAGACCTCGGGGGGTTTCCACATAGCCCACAATGACTACAACCACCATGGGCGGTGTCTCCACAATGGTCACGGCCCCCACAACTTCATTCTTATTCACCTTGGATCCTGGGCTATCAACTTCCCACACGATGTGGGTCATGCCATCTTTGTATCCCAGAAAGGCTGTGAGGTGGACAGGTTTGGAAGGGTCATCCTTGAGGAAGCTCTTCACCTTCCCAAGATTCCTGCTGCTATACTTCCGAGGCAGGAAACCCAGGGATTCATGTCTGGGAGCGGAGAACTTCCTGTGAGACATACTGCTGTCAAGTCCTGCTGGTAGAGGTAACACTACCATTTTCTAATCCTCTTTTCCTATTTCTTTAGCACCCAGAAACCACCTTTTAGCACCTCTCTTAAGGCTAAGAGGCTGTCTCTCTGACTTGAGACCTGATTTCTTTCCTCTGCTATTCACTTTTACTAAGGAGCCCTCCCAAACCATTTTCATGTACTACTTTGGAGAAGAAAAGAGACAGATGATATCTTGAGTTTCTTTCTAGACGGGAAATAAACCATGTCCATGAGGAAATCTACTCTGGTTCACACACACACTCTCAGGCACCCAGTGTGAGCTCACATATCAAGAAATATTTCTAAGTGCAATGCAAAGGCCTTTGGAAATTCTTTAAAAACTAACCACTCTTCTCTCCTTGAGTGTCTGCAAGAAGCTCTCCTCTGTGTTTCCTCTACATGCCTAACTATGGGATGCTATAAAGGGCTTAATTGGCCTTCTCTCTTACTTGCTGTGAGAACTAGAGCAATGTACTTGTTTCCTCTAGCACAGAGCCTGGTATTTCCCAGGAGATCAAGTATGAAGTGGATGAATGAGTAAAAGATGTCAGATCTTGTCCCTCTTCTGTCTAGCTGTGTGATCATGGGAAAGTTATGTCATTTCTCAGGACCTCTGTTTCTTCATCTCTAAAATGAGGATAGTAGAAAAGAAGAAAGAAAGAATTGAACTATAAGATCTCACTCTGCTTTCACAAACTGAGGTTCTGAGCTAAATCAAAATGAACTCAATGACTTTTCTCTTAAGATAACAATTATTTGGCTACAAGTTCTATTTCCCCCTGCACCGTGGAAATGGGAGGTGGTTTCTGCCTCCCGGCCTGGAGTGGAAGTAAGCAGTGGGGAGGCGGGGAGCTGGGACCTGGGTGCCAGGTCTTGAAGTGAGGAGCTCTGACCCGGGAATGTGGTGGTGTAGCTCTCTGAAATAGCCTAGAAATTGGCGTTCTGGCCAAAGGGACACCTCCCTAGATCAAGGACACTTACTACCGGGGAAAAAAGACACAAAGTTACCCCTACTCTGGAGAGTCATTGGCAATTTCAGAGCTGTTTTCTCTAAAAATGGTTCACTGAAGGATTTGTATGGTACTCGCACAAGCCCCTTGACACTCTTCCAGCTCCCCTCCCACTACCTCACCTGTCCCCTTGTCCAGGTGAGGTGGACAGACATGTCCAAGAACAAGCTGCTCCTGATCACAGGATGTGTTCTGATTCCAAGGCAGTCAATCTTGGCCTTGAAGTGACAGCCCCGGGCTATACACGCAGGAGGGCCTATGCTCCTTCGAAGGGAAACCAAGCCATTTCTCGCTTTATAACTTCCCTTGTGTCCCTGAAATGACTACCACCAGGTGATAGCCCAAGGAAGATCAGGCTGAGGGGATGTGCCCTAAGCTTGTCTTGGTAGGCTCCCCCTTCAGTTGTTCACTTCTGAGAATGCTTTAGTCACAGCTTATCTGGCTTTTCCTGGGTGTCCCCAGGCTGAGCCCTCAACAGATTCCTTTGAATCCTCATTGAGGAAGGACTAGTCTTCCTCCACAGTACCTCCAAGGACATTGACATCTTTCATAGTGCTCCTAGGCTCTGCTCTCCAGTCTGAACCAGTCCCAGCTTTCCTGAAGATCAGATAAGATTCCTTGAAAGAAGAGGAATAATTGCCTCTTGACCCTAAAGAATCATGGAGACTCTAAAAAGTCCAGTAGCCTTGAAAACAAACAAGCAAGCAAAAATCCACCCTTTTCAGAAGCGCCTAACTCTAGCAGAGTAAGCAGTGGTCTGGGGGTCACAAAAGCCTAACTGGCTCTGTGACCCTGAGTTTAATTCCTTAATTCTTACTGGCCTCCTTTGAGAGTGGCTGGGAGTTGGCAGACTTGGTGGGATGGAGGAGGTGAAAACAACAGTTTTAGAGTTGATACAGCACCCTTGGGCTATACCATTCTCTGAAGCAGAGCTCTGTGCTTGCTCGCTAGAAAGGTTTAAGGAGGCTCCCATGACTTATTGTCAACCCTACTGCCCCACAGTGATCTTTTCAAAACATAAATCCAGTTACGTGCCTGTGCTCTCCACAGCCAACCCCGCCTAAAATGTGTCAATGACTTTTCATGAGTCTTAAGACAATGACCACAGTCCTCACCTCTGTCTGAACAGGCCTTGCAAAGACAGCCTCACCTCAGACCGCTTTCCCTCCACCACTATATTTCTGCTGTACACTCCTCTTTTCGGTTCCCTGAACTCATCAGGGTTCCTGCCAACTCAAGGATTTTAACATATCTAGTTCTCTCATGATGGGATATTTCTTTCTCTGCTTACCTTCCACATTTGCCTAGTTAAATCCTATGCCACTGTCCTTTGGATAGGCCTTCCCAGAAACCCCAGAGTAAGGGAAGTCAGTTTGGCTTGCATAAAATCATGCGCTTTCCTTTGTGGTCCTTATCACCAGCATAATAAATTCATTCTGTTTCTCGGTTTAAAAAAAATTGTCTAATTGTTCCATGAAGACAGAGGCCACATCTGTCTGGTTTCCTGCACTAATCTCTGTTCCAAGGAGAGTGCCTAGAATACAACTGATGTTTAAAAAATATTTGCTCAGTAAATACTGAGTAAACAAATGAATGCATGAATGAAGGATTTTTAAAACTATGTTTTGCTCTTTATAGCATCAGAAGGCTTTTCTTTACAAAACTCAATCATTCCCCGCCACCCCCATGGTAGGTAGAAGAGTCAGAAGATCATCCTTTCGATGAGAACAAACTGTACCCTATGGACAGAGATCCGAAAGATCAATGAAAGGAAAGAAAAGCGTTGACTTATTTCTCCTGACAACTGAAGGCCTCACATCTATAATTGTCCCTCTGAATTTCCCACTTCAGTTGTTAAAGACCGGGCCAAAGCTTTCCTGGTGGCTCCTAGCTCTGTTCTCTGCTTTCCCTCCACCCCATGGGATGCCATGTGCCTTAATCAGAAGTTCAGCCTAGTTGTATAAACACCATCTCCCTAGACAATAACACAGCTCTCTACCTGCACCTTATGCACACAGAGGATCAGCAAAATGTGGCGAAGTCCCTATATATATATATATGGTTTATTTTTTTATTTTTTTATTTTTTATTTTTTTAGTCGGAGTCTCTCTCTTGTCGCCCAAGCTAGAGTGCAGTGGCACGCTCATGGTCACTGCAGTCTTGACCTGCTGGGCTCAGGCAATCCTTCTGCCTCAGCCTTCCAAGTAGTTGGAACTACAGATGCAGGCCACCATGCCCGGCTAAGAAATTGACTCTTTAATCTACAAACCCTCCTTCAAGACCCTAAACGGAAGACCCACCACAGTACCTTCTTTATTCACAAGAGGGCAGATTTCGATTTGACTTTACAGAGCCTGGAGCAGAAACACTAACCCTATTCACATGTGTTTTATGATTTTTCCATACATACCTCCCTCCATCCTCTCCACATGCTAACAATATTCTCTTGGGCCTCACAGTCATAGTGATTGGTCCCTCATCACAAAATTCGATGAAGTGAGGTTGATGAAATCCTCATAATGCCCTTCCTCAATCTTGGTTATTGTCTTCCTCTCTGGTCCCCTACTGTCCTGTGGACTTCTGTGTCTCATCTTATTAAGTCAGTTATCTTACAGACTCTTATAGAATGGCCTTGCTATGGGCAGCCCTGCAAGTTGACCCCAGACACCATCTGGATCAGAGTTTGCTTAAAGCCCCAAGAGCTGGATGCAACCCGGTACGTAAGCAGCTCTGTCTGAAGTAAGTTTGCACCAAGAGCCATTTATTCTTTCTTTTTTTTAAAACTTCCTCCCACTTTTCGGCAGTCATTCCTCAGTGACAGCTCCTGGAAGCCTGCCTTGTGCTTTCCTTGATGTCCAGTTGGAAGAAACGTTCAGTACTTCTTTAGAACATTTACAGAGCCACACCATAGTCAGTCATAAAGCTGCCACACAATATTGTCCAGGCATGCCTCTTCCCGCCAAGCCTTTTTCCAAGGATGGCACGGTTCCCACAGTGCAAAAGCCCTCTGATACAATTCTTCCGTGCTCCTTATCTCCCCCACTGTCACGGGATCTGGTCTCCCTTAAAAGCCCGTATAACTTTGTGATTGGAAACAATTTACATAATTCATTAATAAAATATTTGTTGAGTATCTATTAGGTGCTAAGAATTGTTCTAGCTTCAGAGACTTCAGCTGCAAACAAGTCTCTGGTCTCTTGGAGCCTCTGTTCTCATGGCAGGAAAGGGAGAATTACTAAAAACAGCAGCAGCAGCAAAACCCAGGTGGTAGTATGTGTGATGTACTGCACTGTACAGTATGTGCATAGAGAAGAGGACAGAGAGCAAAGGGGATGGTTGCAATTTCATGAGGAGTGGTAGGGGAAGTCATCTGATAGGTGGAAACCGAGTAGTGATCTTAAAGAAAGGAGGGATTGAGTCTTGAAGATATGGGGGAGATAAGACGCAAGACAGAGAGAAGGGCATGTACAAGGGCCCTGAGGTGAGTATTTCTGAGGAGAGCAGAAGCTAATGAGGCTAGAATGGAGTGAGCAAAGGGAGAGAGTGGCAGGAGATAAGGTCAGGGACGTGAAGGGGGTCCAAGAAGGGGCAAAATCATGTAGGGATCTTTTAAAGCGATAACAGGGTGTTTTGATTTTATGATGAGTGAAATAGGGATGCACAGAGGATTGAAAGCTGAGGAATGATAAGCGATGTCTGGTTTTGAAAGGATCATTCTGACTGCATTGTTGAAAACAGACTTAAGGGGCATGAGGACAAGAAGCAGAGACCTGCTAAAAGGCTGTTGCAATGGCACAGGTGAGAAATGGGAATGGCTTGGACTATAGCAGTGGTGGTGGGGGTGACAAACAGGGCTTGGATTCTGGGAATATTCTCAAGGTAGAGCCAATGTCATATGTGAAGGGAATGAATATGGGTTGTAAGATAGAGGAGGAAAGGCTTATTCCAAGATGATTTGTTTCACAGTCTTTCCAAATATCTGAAGTGGTTCCAGAAATTAAGCACTCAACAGCACAGTTGGGAATGAGGTAAAAAATACCTGTAGTTTCTAGCTCTTGTTCATGAGGTGAGTCAGGACACATTTGGCTGAATTGTGGGACGTAAAACACTGAATACTCAGCAGGAGGTGAGGGAATGGTGGTGAAGAACATGTTCTGAGGGCTTGGCCCTTGTGCAGAAAAAATGAAAGCCCCTCCCCCTCACACACACATCCACATCCCCTCCCTTTCCGCAATAAGCAGGTTGAACTACTAGGCACTCTTCTCTCCTTGTGTCTTCTGTTCTTAGCACGGTCCATTTCTGTGACTTGGGCAAGTAAAGGAGGATCACAGAGGGAAACTGAGTTTGACGCATGGTTGTACCCCAGAGGAAACTTAATTGGCAAAGACAAAGTACTAGAAGTGTAAGGAAGGTGAAGAGCGACAGTAGGTGCCTAGAGTTGCTGGGTTGTGAGCATGGTCCCTGGCTGTGGCCCATAGAGCAACTTGGTAGCATGTGTGGTTCCAAGGGCAACCTGGAGAGCTTTTGAAAAATAACCATGTCGGGGACCTCATTCTCAGATATTCCACTTCAATGGGTATGGGGTTGGACCCAGCAGTGAATTGTTGACATGCTTCACAGGTGAGTCTAATATGCAGCCAGGCTTGCGAATATCCTGTTGAGAAGTTCATTCCCAAGGGGCCACACCACCTGAGAGTCCTCCAACTGCATGTATGCACTCAAGGCGTCAGTAATTTCAGGCTTGAATGAGGGAGGGAGCTCAGGCTTTATGAGACAAGACACTTTGCCACATTTGCTGCCTGGCGGAGCTCCTGGAAGGCAAAAAAAGGCTTCTATGCTTACAATGGAAGAAGTGAGGGTTATGTGAAAGTATTAATACAAGATATGCTTCTCTAAGTCCTGAATGAACAATTCCTGGATTTAAAAAAAAAGCAAAACCTGCAACAGAGAAAAGCTGGTTGATTTTAAAATAATGATTTTGTAGAAGAAATACTATATAAATGGTATGCGATAGCAGCTGATATATATTTATATGTTTATGTATTTCGATAGTTTTAGGGGTTACAAATGGTTTTGGTTACATGGATGCATTTTATAGTGGTAAGGAAGTCAGAGCTGTCAGTGTATCCGCCACCCCCACTAGTGCACATAGAACGCGAGAGGTGATTTTTCCTCTCTCCCACACTTTTCACGTCCCCACCCTTCCCTTTTGAGTCTCCAACGTCCGTGGTAATATTCCACATGTCTTTGCAGTCGCTTAGCTTAGTTCCCACTTATAAGTGAGAACGTGAGGTATTTGGATTTTTGTTCTTGCATTACTTAGGAGGGTGGTCGGTCTCCAGTCCCATCCGAGTTGAGCAGCTGGCATTTATCCTCACGACTTAATACCAGGACAAAGAGCATTTGCCTCAAGATGAAGTGTATAAAACTGAAATACTGGAGCATTACCTGGTGTCCACATAGCAATTTCACTTCAGTTGGTGCCTCCTTTGTGTGACGGTGTTTAACATCAATAAATCCATGTTTTTATCGGGATGACAACTCAGTGGGAGAAAAGGAGAACCAGAGCTCGTCGGGGATTTGAACCCGAGATCTCTACGCACCCTAAGCGAGAATGATACCCTTGGGCCAACGAACCGGACGCATCAAGGCCCTCGGTTGACCAAACTTCAATGAGGAAAGTTTTTTAGCCACAGTTGGTTGCCAAAGTATTCTTTTTAAGAATCACGGGCGTGAGGTGACACCTAGTGGATATAATAAGTCACTGCCGTTTTTCTCGCCCAAATTCCGGAAGGCGGCGCCCCGGGACTACGGATCTTTTTAAGAAAAACATTTTTCCGGCATCAACGAGAATAACTTGGCCGCAAGTTTTCACTTCCGAGTAAGCCAAAGGCGCTGCAGGAATCCGGGGAGGCCATCGGGGACTGCCCCGAGTGACCTGGTGGTCGGAAGGCATCTCGGCCTTTACAGGTACCCATCGCTTTGCCCTCGGCCAGCCTGGCGAAAGCTCCATGGAGACCCCTCTCCGCAAGAGAGGGCGCGACCCCGCCTGGGACCGACCAGCCGGAGCCCCGCACGGGGCAGCACGCCACAACCCTTAGACCTGACGGAGGTTGTCCTCCCTCTCCCAGCACGCCTTGCAAGACACGTATTGCGACTCTCTCCTCTAATCGCTAACGTTGTGGCTTGGAAGAAGAAAGAGAGTTAAAGAAGCCAGAAAGATAAGGGGAAAAAAGACACCACTCGCGAAAAGGATGCACATAGAAATCACGGGGGCGGGGAGGAAGAAAGGGAATAGGGGAAGACATGCGGCCGCTTCTCGCCAGCGGGTAGCGTGGCCGAGCGGTCTAAGGCGCTGGATTAAGGCTCCAGTCTCTTCGGGGGCGTGGGTTCGAATCCCACCGCTGCCATTCGGTTTTTGAAACCGTGGGCGTATAGTGACAATTGTGCTGACGCTGCCACGTTAAAACGCAATCTCTTAACCTTCCCTTAAGGCCAGATCACTTGTCTCTAGTGGGCAGGGGTTGTGTTCTGTTTTGGAACCTCTCACATTTCGGAGTCTTTCAAAATGCAAAGTACTACTTAATTATAGACAGGGACACACTCGCAAGATCATAACGATGCCTCTGAATCCGTGGTTTCCCAGAGGTAAAGTGCTGGGATGTTAATACCATTATTTTGGAAGCTTGCTTTGCCTTGCTTCACTCAGCTGGCGGGCATATTTTGAGCATTCGTCCTATAATTGGCAGTGTTCTAGTTGTTGAGGTCTACAGAGAGATGAATACAACATAACTGCCCGTCCACAAGAGAAACTCACAGTCTAAACCAGATAGAGAAACATACAATTGCAAAATGGTCTGTAAACCCTGTAAGACTGCAAGCAGAAGGAAATGCGGTACAAGGAAGGCAGCGCGCTGGCGGAGAGAGGATGGTGAGGGGACCGTGGGTTTGGGTGTCAGAATGCGAGGGTGCCAGTTCTCCTCATGTGTGAAACAGAGACATTATTTACCTCTATTAGGAAAAATCAGTAAATACATTTAAGATGCTTAGCATAGAGTATGCAGACATTAGAGAGATCAATTTAGGCTTTTCATTTGTGATGTAATTCATAGTCACAGCTCTTATCCCTGAGAAGATTCCAATCTGAGTCTACAGAAACCAGAAATGCTGTTTATTTGAGGCCTTTAGAGACCAGCAGGTGCGCCCAAGAGTGTGATAATACTCATCCATCCGTTCATTCGTTATTAATCACCCACTCCATCGAGTTTACATTGCTAAGTGCCAAGGACACAGCATCAGCACAAGATTTGCCCTTCTGCAGCTGATATCTCAGTAAGAGAAACAGAGAACAAGGGTAGCTGCATGACGAGCATTTGTATACCTAGCCCTGAATTGTACCCCACATCCTCAAAATTAAAAAAATTTTAAAAAAAGAAACAGAGAACAAAAAGAAAGAACTATACATAATAATATCGAGTAGTAATAAGTGCTGTGAAGAAAATGTGGGATAGGGTACAGTGATCTTTGGAGGCTGTTTTTGGAAAGGGTGGTTAAGGAAGGTGTCTTTGAAAGTGACATTTGAGCACAGAAGGAGTGAGGGAGGAAGTCATACTAATATCTGAGGAAGTATTGTCGTAGGAAGAGGAAACAGCAAGCCAAACAGAATTCATTGCCTACCTCACAATAAGAAAAAAAGAAAGAAAAGGAAAGGGGGAGAACAGGAAAGTATTGTGGCGGATTGTGGCAATAAAAAAAAAAAAAAAAAAGGAAAGTAAAAGAGAAGAAAAGGCAATACTATATGAGAATACAGAAGCCTTTTTAAAAAAATACATCATGCACTCACACATGGCGATAATGTTAGTAGACATCAGTCCCCGATTCCCTCCCAGGAAAGAAAGCAACTGCTTGTATTAACCTAGGGCTATTAAAAATTTCCAAGCAGCTTCTCATACACTATTTTATTTGAATAAATAGGACTCCTAGAGGTAGGCAGGGAAAGGGAGATGTGTTACTATTTTCATTTCACAACTGATGCACTGAAAGACCAGCTTCCCTGCTCTCTCACTAACCACTAGAGGTGGGAAACATGGTCAGACAAAACAGAAAAAATAATCTGGGGTTGTTTCTATTTTGCTGTTTCACGTTCCTAGGGAGGCTTTCGTTGCTATTTTTTCAAGCTAAGCATGTAGTGAGAACAAAACACAACCAAAAGAGTTGAAAATCTTATGGGGCCAACAAAACAGGGCTCGTCCGGGATTTGAACCCGGGACCTCTCGCACCCTAAGCGAGAATCATACCCCTAGACCAACGAGCCACGACGCTTAGGGGCTGTAGTTTCGCCTCAAGGCTCTTTCACGTCACTAAGCGGTCTCAGCTGAACTAGGCCCTTGAGCGCCTTCTATTGGTAGGAATGCGTGTGTTACTTGCACAACAGCTGCAAACCTGACGACGCAAGAATCATTTATCAGTTACTCTGATGGAGCCTAACCAGAAAGGCAGCTTCTGGTGACAGAAGTGAACCAGGCTCGCCTAAATCATTCCTGAAGTTGCGCTAAAGACACGGAGATCTGCCGAGCTTCATCACATTGGTACTCTGGTCCAGCTCTGCCTATCTGCCAGGGTGTAATAAACATGTAAAGCGGAAAAAAAAGCCGCAGGCCCCAGCGAGATTTGAACTCGCGACCCCTGGTTTACAAGACCAGTGCTCTAACCCCTGAGCTATGGGGCCCTCTCCGGAGTTAGGGTTCTGTATGCTCCTACTTATAGATGTTTGCTATGTTTTTAGCACGCTGAAATTTGACACAGGATTTTAATTTTAGCAAAAACCCAGGTCATTCTCCTACTAAATTAGAACATTCTCGTGTCCTGTAGATTCCTTTGAGCAGAGCCACTGTCAGGCTGTCTTCTTGTTCCTCACCTTAATGCTCTGCTGAAACATTGCCTCCTGAGCCTCTGGTGCAAGGAAAGGATGCAGATATAAGAATTTGAGATCTTTGGCTACATGGGGGACCCCTCTGAGATATGAGACGCACGTGGAGGGTGTCAGATGGACAAGGCAATTATAGCGTATGCTTTCCACTTAATATGGTGGTTAAATCCAGGGAAAGAGGTGAAAAGAGATTGACCAAGGTTGCGTCCTTTCTGAATCCAGAGCCCCAAACCTCTGAGTTTGTTTTTTAAAAGTTAATGCTTCTCACTCAAAGGTCGAGGGGCGGAGGAGAAGGGTAGGAGCAAAAGCGGTGATGGGGGAGAAGAGTGGAATCATTCCCTAAAGACATGCATAGATTTACACATCCTTGGCATGAAAATAACGCGATTTTTTAGAAAGAACTGTGTGTGCTTTCGGTTTTTAGAAACTTGTTTATATAAGCTGGTAAACAGAAACTGAAAACCTGTTTAACTAGGAAAAATCTTGTACCTATTTCTTACCGCAAATATAGCCAGTGCATGAGAACATTGGAACAAAACACTGATTCATGCAACCTATAGAAGTGAACCAACTCTGCGTAGTTAGATTTAGACCCTCTGACCACAGGTCTGCTCTTGCACTAACGATTTTATAATGCTTTCAATTGTCCAGCAGGACAACGTTTGTAAGAAATCTGTAAGGTTATAACGATTCATTTTTCTCCTTTAATTTTCATTATGCAAATGCAAAACATGTGCCACTGAGCTTATAAATATTTAAGGAAGAAAAGTGCTCTATTTAGATTGGTAAAGAAAGGCATTTGTGGCAGATATTCTTGGTTCAGGGTGAGTCATGGAGAAACCTCACAGTGTTGTCCTAAAATGAGATGAACATGTACACTGGGAGTGAGGGGAAGGTAGCAGGACCTTCTGGGGCCTCCCAGTACTCCCTCCTGGGTGTTCATTCAATCCTCAATCTTTCTACACCAGGCCGGTAGCCTCTATGAGCCCAAGAGAACTCTCAGACTGTTTCAAATGACTGAATCAAGACTCAGATCTCTATACCTCATTTGTCTCCTCAAGGCACCTCAATGGAGAAAACCTCCAACATGATTTTTTGGGGGCCTAAAGTCAAGCCTCATAACTTAAGGAAATGGTAGGTTACCTCCCTTTTTTTTTCTAGAGCAGGAAAATCAAATTAAGACAAACTTTGGGTCATAGATAATGTGTGAATATTGGAGCATGTAGACCCTGAATATCTAGTACATGGTTGGCAAAAACCTGGGTCAGCTATTGAACTCTGCTGGATCTCAGTGTCCTTGTTTTGTAAATGAGTGTTCACTATCATCATTATTGTTATTATTATCTTTATTACTATTATTTTCAAAGAGACTGGCCACGGGCAAAATCACTAAACAGTCAAAACTGTCTCTCAAACAACCTTCTTCCCTCCCTGCTGTTTCTCTTCCTCTCTTTACTGGTCTTTCTCTGACTGTATTCTTGGCTCCTCTTACCTTTCCCTAGAATCTGTTTCCTCATTCTCACCCTGTCACAATTTGGCAAGCTCTGCTCCCTGCATGAAGTGATTTCTTCTCATTTAGCCATACTCTGTTACATATTTAAGGGGAATTTGAAATGCTCAAAGAAGCATTCCAAGGAAAGAAGCCAGAGCAATAGCCATGGACCTGATGTTTTATGTTTCTCCTAGACTTGGCTCCTAGGTTGACTTTGGGGCCAGGGTTCTCACTCTTTTATCAGGACAAATAAAGTTTTGACCAACTGACCCTATTCACATTCAGCCTACCCCCTCCTCGAAGGTTGTCCTAGGACTGTACATTACATTCTCATTCTTCCAGCCCCTCAGGGGCCATATTTCACTTGGGTTGGCCTGTCTGACTCCAGGAGGTTCCAAAAGTCCCTTCCACTAGTTTATTACACTTAGAGAGCAACATCAAATATGCTTGTGTTCCAATGTGTTCTTACTCATCCTGACCAATTCTACTGCTGAGCAACTTAACCTTGAGCTGGAACCTTAGGAATATTTGTTTGCTTTTTTGTTTGTCTGTATTTCTTCCACTTCCCCTCAACCTTTTATTTTGGAACATTTTAATCTTAGTATGAATGTAAATCAACACCAACTAAATGAGAACAAGCAAAGGCTATTCAGAGCTTCTTATAGCAAGGGAGGTCACCATCACCACCTGTGTTTTGGTAGAGACTCAAAGGCAGGCAGAAGAGTCAGGGAGCTTTACAGTGAATAAAGAGATGGCTTTGGGTATGTCCTAACTGGAGGCTGTGGCATGGGAAGCTGTGGGCAGGCTAACTAGAAGCTGGGTATTGTATGTGATTAGTTAGGGCTGCATGTTTGGCTTTCTCTGGTTAATCCTAAGTTGGAAGCAGGGACAAATATTAGTTATTAACCAATTTGTAGCCTTTTGAAACTGATTTTTACAGAGGTTATTGTTTAGCTTCCTGGACTGGTTTGCTAGAGATAGTGATCTGCCTGTCTGAAAGTCTGACTTAAAGATAGGGTGGCTTAAAGTAGGCTGGCTTCCTGGACTGGTCGTCGTGGGTTGATTTCCTGGACTGGCTGTTGTAGGTTATGGGTCAGAGTTCTATTTTTTATATTTTTATATTAATATATGCCTGGTCATTGTCTGTATATTCACACACTAGAGAAAAGTTGAAAAAATAGTACAATAAAACCTGTGTACCCTTACCTAGAACACCAGTTATTAGCATTTGTCATATTTGCTTCTCCCCTACCTCCACATACCTCTCTTCATATATAATATCCAAGACCTTTCATACCTAAATATTTCAACATGCATCTCCTAAAAATAAAAACCAAGAATAAGAGCATATTCTTTCTTTTTAATTTTTAACTTAATGATGTGGAATACAGTTCAGGGTTAAGTATACAAATGTTCATTACGCAGGTACCCTTGTTGATGAGGTGCGCCTCCCTCCCCGCCGGCAGAATCCCAATACTGCCAATCCCATTTCCCCTCCCCCACTGGCAATTTTCCATTACTGGCAATCCTTTTCTTATAGTATTACAATAATTGTTCAAGCTCCACTTATGAGTGAGAACATGTGATACTCAATTCTTTGTTTCTGTGATAGATCACTCAGTATAATAGACTCTAAGTCCACCCAAGTTGCTGCGAAGTTCATAATTTTGTCCTTCTTTATGGCTACGTAATATTCCATTGTGTACATTACGACATTTTAAAAAATCCAGTCCTCTTTCTATGGGCAGCACGGTTGGTTCCATGCTTTTGCTATTGGGAACAATGCTGCAATAAACAGGTCATAATCTTAGTACCATATCATACCTAGGAAAATTTATGATAATTCTGTGTAATCTAGTAGACTGTTCATATTCAGATTTTCCCAATTGACACCCCCACAATCACCATTAAAAGATTTGGATTCAATGTTTTTTACTACATTTAGTTGTAATGTGTCTTTGGTCTCCTAATCTAGAAAATTCCTCTCTTGTCAGTCCTTCTTTCTTCGTGGCAATTGTCTTATAGGAAGCCTCATATTCGAATTTGTCTGATTATTTCCTCACATTAGATTCAGTTTCACATATGGTTATTTCCTCATGGTTAGATTAAGCTTAAATATTTTTGTCAAGATCACTACTACACAGACTTAAAAGTCTGAGGGACTGGGCATGGAGGCTCATGCCTGCAATCCCAGTACTTTGGGAGGGTGAGATGGGAGAATTACTGGGGCCTAGGAGTTTGAGACTAAGCTGGGCAACATAGTGAGATCCTTATCTATATTTTTTTTAAAAAACCCGAAAAATTAGCCAGAGACACTGTGCTACAGTGAACCATTATCCTGCCACTGCACTCCAGCCACACTCTAACCTGGGCAACAGAGACACCAACTCAAAAAAAAAAAAAAACTAGAGGAATCCAATAATTTTCCAGGATAGATTGTCTAAATCTAGGTAGGACTGAATTTCTAGCAACTCAAGCAGGAAGAATGAAGTCTAATAAGATTATTTTATTTATTTGCTTGAAAGCTCACTATCATTCAAAGAACTTTCATTCACAAAAGAGACTATCATGTCACCCTTGGTTGGAGACCTTGTAATTTTTAGCTTTGTTGACTACAGAGTACCCTAAAAGGTCAGGAATTTATATCTCAGAAAAGTAGGCACAACTACCAGCATCCAGTCAATTATTATTATTATTGTACATAAGAATAGGTATACTGGTTTCCAAGATACATAAATTACTTATCTAGAATATTAAGAAACTTGACTTTGCAAAGCTTTAGCCAAAAAAAAAAAAAAAAAAAGTGTTTGTCTTGATTTATGTTTTCTCAAAGTTACTTTCCTGAGATTTAAACAGATCTCTTACTTTCTGGAAATTGAGGCTGTGCTCACTCTCGTGATTATCAGTTACTACTTGTGTTGTCACCCAACCATAGTGTGTGTGTGTGTATGTGTGTGTGTGTGTGTGTGTGTGTGTGTGTGTGTGTGTGTTCATTTTTTTAGGTTTATATTGTACATATTACAAAAGGTGGAGAAGATTTCTTTTTTTATTCAACTGTAAGTTACCAGTAAGCAGGAATAATAACTTTTGCCTGACCAAACTGTGAATGCAAGTGTATTTGGTAGATATGAAATGGGCTGTGTGCTATCTTGAAAAGCCAAAGGAAGATTCTGTTTCTAAGTCCCAAAAGGTCTCCAGGCATATGCTCCACCACTGGCCTGGCCTCAAATGCCTAAACCCATTATAAACATTCTTGTGTGTTCACTGAGAATCTGACCAAGTTTTGAGCATTTGGTATACTATGGAATTGAAGTCAGGGGCTAGGAAAGAAAGTAGAGAGAAATCAAAGAAGAATTTCAGTTGTACATCAGATGTGATCTTTTTAAACCCAAAGCACGCAGTCTATTATAATAGTTGTGGGGACTGAACAGGGGAAGGAGGACAGTGACACCAGAAAGATGAACAGGAACAAAGAATAAAGAATGCTTCATACCCTTCCCCTTTCCATTCGTGCTGATCATGCCCTAGTTCAGGATTGCATTTCTTTTCACTGGAAGCTTGTAGAGCTAATCTAACTGATTCCATAAGATTGCTCCATGAAGTCCCTCTTGTTCCATCTGCAATGAAGTCCAGTGAACATTGTAAGGATACACACAAATGAAAAATAAGAGGCTTAAGTCTCCCTGCTGACTATAAGGGGGAAAATGTCCCTTCCCCCCTTTTTCTTTGAGCATTTACTTTAGAAAACTTCCAAGTACATTATAGTACTCTGTATTATTGTGATGATCAGTATAATAAACATATGAGACCATATAAGAACTAAATATTTAAGTGGGGGTTCAATAAGTGCTGAGGGACTATCTGATACATTCATCAAAAATATGTTACTAGTATTTAATTTTTAGCACGATTTTACGGCATATGCAGAAGGGATCCTCAATCCAATAGCTGGATGCCTCTCTGTTGGAGCTTGGAACAGAGCCTTACATCGCAATGAAGTGCACGTCTTCTGCTGGAGACTAATACAGAAAGATTCTGGTAGGAACTTTCAGATGTTCTAAGTGAGTATAGAACATTTGATACATAGATTGGTATACAAAGTGCTTCTCAAAATTGAATGTGTACTCTAACTTTTGGGAAGCTTGTTGAGATTTTGATTCAATAGGCATAAGATTCTGCATTTCAAATGTGCTAGCAGGAGGTACTGATGCGGCTGTTCTCTGATCACGTTTTGGGTATTAGGCCTTAAAGAAAATCTCTTGCTTGTCTATCAATTTTCATTATCCAGACTACTAACAAGGTATATATAGCAGGGAACTTAAGGTTAAACCCTCCAGTAATACCGCAGAATGCTAGAACCTTGAATACTAACATTCTGCACTAAAGACTGAAAGAACAGGCACGTGTTAGACAAACACATTGCATGTATCTGTATCAGGCATCTTTCCAAAGGGGTTGATAGCCATTTGCTTCAGATACTGGGCAATCAAGTATGTGGCAAAGTTGGTATTCTACTAGGAAAGCTGAGACACCTAGTTTGTGGGTCTAAGGCACTCTCTGTTTGAACTATGCAATCCAACATGTGTTCTACTTTTTGAGAGGCAACATGTGTTCTACTTTTTTTTTTTTTTTTTGAGTTGGAGTCTCACTCTGTCACCCACACTGGAGTGCAGTGACCGGGAGCGCCTCGACCTGCTAGGCTCTGGCGATCCTTCCGCCTTAGCCTTCTAAGTAGCTGGAACTACAGGCACGCGCTACCACGCCCAGCTAATTTTTGATTTATTGTAGAGATGAGATCTTGCCAAGTTGCCCAGGAGGGTCTCGAACTCACAGGTTCAGGCAATCCACTCACTTTAGCCTCCCAAAGTACTGGGATTACAGGCTGAGCCACCGAGCCCGGCTTGTGTTCTACTTTTTGAGAGGCACGGATCAAGGCTCCTCCCTCTACTGAAGGATCCAGTGAGTGCAAGGCAGGCTGAGTACTCAGGTAACATCCAAGGATTAAATAGAAGAAGCTACTAGTTAGTAAAGGAACTTCAGCCAGGAGCATGAGAGTGTGGTACTTTCTCTCTTGATAAGAAAGTGCTTTGAAGTCTGTTACTTTGGGGAATTCGAGCATGCAGCATTTCAGGATCAAAGAGAAGTCTGCTGTGATGAAGAGGCTCTTTCCTGTTGACTGATTCTTTTTATTGCTTGATCTGGCACTAAAAAAGACCAAGAAGGGCTCAGTCACTACCATCTCATAAGAACTTCCTTTTAAAAAGCCAGCACATAGTTATAGAAACTGTAGGTTATTTAAATGAGTATTGTCTTTGTTTTGGTTGCTATCACAGAATACCTAAGACTGAGCAGTCTATAAAGAAAAGAGTTTTATTTAGCTCATGTTTCTGCAGGCTGGGAAGCAGGAGAAGCACATCACCAGCATCTGGTGAGGGCCACTATTTTAGGTCAAAACATGGCAGAGAAGATCAAAGGGGAAGTGGACACATACAAAAAGAGAAAACTCAAGGAGTATATTGGCCTTTAACAACCTGCTCTTTCAGCAACTGCTCCATTCCCAGGAGAACTAATCCGGTCTCACCACTGCAAACACTTACTCAGTACTGAGACAATAGCACCAAGACATTAATGAGGAATCCACCTCCATAACGTAAGAAGCTCCCACTAGGGTCCACCTCCCAATGCTGCCCTATTGAAAATGAAATTTCAACATCAGTCTTGTTGAAAGTGTGTTTATCACATTAGCACTGAAATATAGAGAGACAAAAATGTGACTGGGAGATCTCATAAAAAGTTTCATGAGATCTCCCAGTCACATTTTTGTCTCTCTATGTTTCAGTACCCATTCATAGGGCCTGAGTCTCTTGTCTGGCTCAATACTAGACATAATAGTTCAATAGATATTCCTCTTTTTTTTTTTGATAAAAATGTGGGGTACAATTCAGGGTTAGGTATACAAACGTTAATTATGCAGGTACCCTCTACAGGTATTCTTATATTTGTTCTCTCCTCTTCTATCCATCCGTCACTGCTCTTTTTTTTTTTTTTTTTGAGTTGGAGTCTCTGTCACCCAGACTGGAGTGCAGTGGCCGCTCCCGGCCACCACAGCCTCGACCTGCTGGGCTCCGGCGATCCTTCCGCCTCAGCCTTCCAAGTAGCTGAAACTACAGGTGCACGCTACCACGCCTGGCTAATTTTTTTTTTTGATTTATTGTAGAGATGAGGTCTTGCCCAGGCGAATCGCGAACCCGCGGACTCAGGCAATCCACTCACCTCAGCCTCCCAAACCGCGGGATTACAGGCTGAGCCACCAAACCTGTTCACTGCTCTTTCAAATAATAAAGAGCCCCAAGCTCTTTTCTCTCTTTCAAACTGATGCTACACACTGAGATGGTCGCCCATAATTTCCAGGATTCTCTCCAACTTCAGAATGTCTTTCCACTTTTGACCCCAGCAAAGACTTGCTTGTAGTGATGGAGGCCATAAGCTTATGCTCTATTTTTCCTGAGGATCCCTCCGAAGTGTGAAAGCACAAAGTGAAATTTCTTAGAAGGCATACATTCAGCCAAAGGGTCTGGCGACAGGCATTTCAGTCTCTCTTCCTCAAGTGCTATAGGAGGCCACATCTTTGACCATTCGGTTAGACTTGGAACCTGCAGGATGCTGCTCACTGGCCTTGGGTGCTGACCTCCTCCAAGCGTTCACCTCGCTCTTGACTCCTCTTGCTTCTATGGAAAAAGAGACATGGTCAGGGAGGACGGTGGACACCCAGCTCTGACTAGAGAGCTCAGATCACCTGTGAACTGGAGGTAGAAGTGGGCATCAGAGGGCGGCAAGGAGCGAAGAGGGGGCACATAATGCATAACACGGGGTGTGCTTGGGAGTTGGAGAAAATATTGGTACAGCAGGGAGCCCGGACTGGCTTGAGTGGGGACACTGGAGAGGACCCTACCTCTGACCTCTGACCATCCTGCCCTTGCACCCTGCCTGGGTTCTACATTTATCAGGTGCTCCCAGAGTCCTATTTTGAGCTGCTTTTCTAGAACTTCTTTTTGCTCACTGCCCCTCCACTCCTGGAAGGGGTGACCATGAACCAGCAGGACACTCTGTCCCTCTCTCCCAGCCACTGACCCCCGGATCCCTCAGGCCACCAGTGCTTGGGGAGACAACTTGGAGGGGCCTCAGGCAAGGGGAAGTGAGAGAGGATTGTGGGTTTTGGAGCGATTGAAGTGGGAGATGGAGGGGACACTTAAAATTGGGAAACTTTAGCTCCAGGGGGAATTTCTGGATCCAGAGACCAACACATGGCCAAACAGAAAATAAAAATAATACACAAATTCCAGGCTTTGCGATGAGTGGGGTTCATTGGCAGGTCTACTTTGGGTACTGGAGACTCATTGATTGTGTCACCTCTGAAGCTATTTCCCAGCTTTCCCTCCGCTCCTTTAGAAAGAAACAATGCAGAGTATGTGGCATCCAAGGGAAACCCGGGCATCACAATTTGGGGGCTGGGGATGCTCTTGGGTTGTGACCTCCCTCTGGCAGCCACAGCAGCGGGCGTGGGCGTAGGCCCACCTGAGTGCGCAGGCCTGCCTTCTTTCACAGTTGCTGACCAAGAAGTCCGGCAATCAGACCCAACCTCACGTTTCTCAACCTGCAGGAGGAAGCGACCACGGAGTTTTCTTTGAACAGCGTGACAGGCTTACAGATCCCTTACCCAAAGGGCGCCTAAAACGTGGCCGGAACTTCAAGCCCTTAGCCCTCGGTGCGATATTTGTACCCACACACCAACGATCCAACAGCAAGCAGTTCCTTTTTCTTAAGTCTTTATTAACTTGCAAGTCGGTGGCGGGAATTTTTTTTTTTCTTTTTGTGTTTTATTGCCTAGGCTAATGGTAAAAGTCTTCCAAAGGCATTCTCCCTGATAATAGTTGATTACCTTCTAGCCCATTTCCCAGGGTGTGTGAGAATGCGATGATTTTCGACTCTCTCGGGTTTGATCAGATCCCTAGGGACGAGTGAAAATGCTTTCGGGAGCACAACTTTTGCAAAGGAAATTCAGAGTTTCGCACATGTAGGCTGGGGCAAAATGCCCAGAGACAAAGAAAATAATCGCGGGTTAAGTCGCTGTCTGTGGTAGTGTGGCCGAGCGGTCTAAGGCGCTGGATTTAGGCTCCAGTCTCTTCAGGGCCATGGGTTCGGGTCCCATCACTGCCAGTGGGATGTTTTGGTCTAGCGAGGATCATGAAGTACTACATATTTGGATAAAGAGGACTTTAAATCTCAAATCCCCAAGATTCTTTGAGCTCACCCAGCAGCCGTTTCTCTCTGACTTCTCTTTGTCACTCAAACCGTCTCGGTTTCGTACGGCGTCTTGCGGCTGGGAAGGACAGCGGCGTCCTCTGACTTCACCAACCCACACTTGCTAGTTGTGTCGGACTTGAGAGTCCAAGCTTTTGCACCACGCTTGTGTTCCTCCAACCGCGAGCGCTTTTTCTCCTCGTCTAAAATCCTCGCTCATACTGGATGGGTTTCATCTGGTTTAGGCACCACCGACAGGAAGTTTCGCCAGAAAGCGTCCCGACGCCCCCATCAGCCCGCCGCCGCCACGGGTTTAGGGGCGGCAGCTCCGTGCTCGCCCACGTCCCTGCGCACACCCTATTTTGTTTCTAACCACATTACTTTTGCAATTGAATACGATGCAAGAAAGAACGCAGAAGGCCAAACTTAGCAGGGTTCAAGCTCTCCTTCGGGCAACAACACCTCAGGGGGAGCAGAGAGAAGATGCGTAAACAGTCTTTTTTATTTTGACTTCGCAGGTGGGTTTGTGATTCCAAAATACTTCAAAGCGGATGCTCGGCTGACTCCGTGCGTCGGATCCAGAGGGCGTGCTGGGAATGGTGTGGCCTTGGCCCCCTCCGCCTCTTCCCAGTGAATTCACGGACCTGGGAGACCGTCCAGGTCTCTGAACCTCACAGCTGCGATACTTGCGCAGACTCTAACCCGGAAATGTAACCAAGCCTATAGTATAAAAATGTAAAGATGTTTGTTTCACGAATTTCCTTTTTCTCTTTGTCCTTTTCTTCCTCCGTGCATGATAGGTTGCACGTAGGTATTTCGGTAGAGAGAAGTCACTAATACTTGATTAACTTCATATCCTAATCCCTGGGGGCTGCCCACAAGACTAACGAACTTGTTTTTCATAACTAACTAACTAACTAGCAAACTAGCTAACTAACTAACTAACAATAATGATCTTTAAGGTCACTCAGACCTCCCTCCTTGATGGCATCCAGAAGTTTGATCGGCCGCCGATGGGATGCATGCAGTTTTGATCTCTGGGAACTCTCACCTGCCACACCCCTGTTGCCCATTGCAAGTTTGCTACTCATCACTTGCAGGCCGAAATAAACAAGTATGAGATTTACTGGAAGTCAGGTGACAACTTTATTCCAAAAGCCGGCAGAGGGGGAAATGGTCAGGCCCATGCCTCAAAACAAAACAAAACAAAACAACAAAAACATTTCAACGTTTTGGGCTGAGGATAGGGGATTTTGAAGGGAAAGAATGGAATGAGAAGAATCTGGGAGCGGAACAGGGTGCAGATCTTTTTTCGATGGTTATCTTGAATTGTTGTCCACCTGGTGGGCTGGCCTTCTGCCCCCTGATTGTGGTCAGGTTGTTGGCTAATCGTCTTCAGGTGACATCTAAACAATGGAGAAGCCGGGCTTGGTGGCTCAGCCTATAATCCCGCGCCTTGGGCGGCTGAGGTTAGTGGATTGCATGAGCCCGCGGGTTCTCGACTCGCCTGGGCAACTTGGCGAGCCCTCATCTCTACAATAAATCAAAAAATTAGCCGGGCGTGGTGCGCGCGCCTGTAATTCCGGCTACTTGGAAGGCTGAGGCGGAAGGATCGCCGGAGCCCAGCAGGTGGAGGCTGGGGTGGCCGGGAGGGGCCACGGCACTCCAGTCTGGGCGACGGTTTGAGATGCCAACTCAGAAAAAAAAAAAAAAAAAAAGAGTCTGGGAGGACCATGGAACCTCAAGCTGCAAACCTGAATTAAGCTAGTCTCCTGCTGGTACTTATACCTAAGAGCAGTCAAAATAAAGAATCCTCTCTAGGAGAAGGGCACCTTCATAGCTCTGGAAAATCAATCTCAAGAAATAACTTTTCTTTTCTTTTTTTTTTTTTTTGAGTTGAAGCTTCACTCTATCGCCCAAGTTGGAGTGCAATTACACACTCCCAGCCACTGCAGCCTTGACCTGCTGGGCTCAGGCAATCCTTCCGCCTCAGCCTTCCAAGTAGCCTGAACTTACAGGTGCGCACTACCATGCCCCGCTAATTTTTTTGATTTATTGTAGAGACGAGGTCTCACCATGTTGCCCAGGCTGGTCTCGAACCCACAGGCTCAGGCAATCCTCTTGTCTTGGCCTCCCAAAGTGCTGGGATTATAGGCTTGAACCACCATGCCCAGCCGAGGAATAACTTTCCAAGTGCAATGGCCAGTGTGTTGTCAAAGATACACAGAGGCAGTCACACAATAAAATAAGGCCCAATTACCAAGAATTAGCAGAAACGCACTCAGTACAAGTTTCTAACTCACCAGCTTAGGGGTGGTGATTGCATCCAATAAGCGTTGTAAAGGGAAGTTGGCAATGGGATGTGCAGCCAGGGTCTGGAGCTGCCCCTGCAAGTGGTCCTCAAAGAGGCTCTGGAGCCTCGGGGGCTCCAACACCAGCAGCACCTGCTCCAGGAGCCTAGAGCTTGTCTGATCCCGCAGAAATAGCAGTAGGGGGCTAAAGACAAGGAGAAGGGAATCAGGCGGTCTTAACTCCACAGTCCCACCATTCTTGGTCAATCCTGAGATCCAGACCATACCTGCCATCTGCCAAGGAATTGCGAGTACTCAGGTAGCTAATCACAGCATTGCAGAGATGGGCACACACCTGGGGTAGTTTGCGGTGTAATACCTGTAAGGCCACTTGAAGGCAGAAGCTGGAGATCTTATCAGTGATAAACACTGTGAGGAGAGGGAAGAAATAAAACAGATTTCCGAAATCCAGATAACCGGCACAACCTCAAGTCATAAGCACCAAGATACAAGGGACTACGGACAGAGTCTATATGAAGTGCACTGTGACATCAAACCAGACCAAGTTTAAAAAGAAGAAGAATAACCTGACCTAAGGAACTTGCTTGGTGGTAATCACCTCCATAAAAGTAGATCCTAGATCCTCCGCCTACTTCCCTCCTTACCAGCAATGTCTTTCAAAAAGCAGGAGCTCAGGTCCTGAAGACGATTCAAGAAGGTTACAGGGACCTCAAAATCAGTTGGCTTACATTCCTGAGCTGGGGCCCTTTGTGCTTCTAAGGGAAGATCAAAAACATGTGCAATAGTGAGATCACAAACTGCCATCCAGGAGGCAGAAGAATTTCACAGATGAACGAGGATTTACCTTGGAGATGCAAAACAGATGTACAACTGAATGTCTCCTCTGGATGACTAAACTGAGAATATACTTCTGCTTTAATTTATCTAAGAAACTTCAACCAGCTATTCATGGTCCATAGGGATATTTCAAATTCCTCAGCCAGGTATTCAAGACATTCCAAAATAAGGCCTCAGTTAAACTCTCTAACCTTATTTCCCAGAGTTTTTCAAAATGTAGATCACAGCCTATGACTATATCATGAAATTAAGTTAATGGTCTCAATCAGCATTTTTTTAAAAAGATGAAACAGAACAGAATAAAATTTAAAAAAAAGAAAAGAAAATATCAGAGTGGATTGCATGTCACAAGGGTACTGTTTCCTGAACTTATGCTTGAGTCCTGTACGTGTATATACATACATCTGTATGTTTAGTCATGAAAAAAAATTTTTTTAAAAGGCTTGAAATCCATTGCTCTATATGAATCATTCCTACTCCTGCCCCCATTCTAATAGTTGTCTCCTAAAACAACTGTGCATCCCTATCTCTGGGTCTCTGCGCACACTAATCTTTGGCCTGCTAAGTCCTGTCTAATCTCTACTAATTCTTCCAGGTCATGCTCCCCAATGAAGAATTACTCTTCTGTTTACTATCTCCTTCTGAACTTCCTAAGCTGCTAGATCCACTTCCCTTTCTTGCAATACTTACCAGATAATTGGGAACCACGGGGCCTGGCTCTCTCAGACTCCAGAATAGTCCCTCCTAACACCTGCAGCAGAGTTCTCATCACGAAGCTGCCATGTGTGTCTCCACAGTAGAAAAGAAAATCATCACACACCTCAGCGGCTAGTCCCAGGATCAGCTCCTCCAGGGTTTCCATGGGACCATCTTTCCCATCCTCATCCTCCTCCTCCTCCTCCTCCTCCTCCAGACTCCCAAGCAATCGAGGCAGCTGCAGTAAAGCACTTTGCAATACATGGACCCCGCACCGATGACAGGCTACAGAGCGCAAGTTGGAGCGCAGAGCAGCCCATACTCTACAGAGCGGTTTCAAGGGACTGAATCCCAACAGTTCCTGCAGCATCTCACTGCCAGTCCTGTTCATGGACAAGGCTAGGGCCTGAGCCTCCACTTCCTTCAAAATATTGCACACCATCAACTCTAGAGAAACGAGAAAAGAAACATTTAAAAAAGAGACTTAGTAGAGAATAAGGTTATGTTTCATCACTTAATCAAGGGGCGAGGGCCAAGGAAGAGGACAAAGACAATAATAAAACTAAGTCCCCACACCCTAATGACCCCGAAAGTTTTCGTGCCATTCCTGATTTTTATGTTCTTGGTTTAACCCATGAAATGTTGCCTACCTCGTTCTTCTCCAGTCTTGGGAGCCTCTTTCAGCGCGGACAGCGCCCGACGGAAATACCCCAGAGCTTCGGGGCTCAGGTGGGGGTGGGAATCTGGAGCCGGCTCCGAACGCCCATCCGGAGGCGGCCGGGGTTGCCGCTCGCGGCCTACTGAGGGGCACCCCGAGCCCTTGGCCCTGCGCCCCCGTTTGCCACCAGCTGGGAACCGGCGCCCCGTCTTGTGGGGGGAGCGCGGCTCCAACCCCATGTGTGCTTAGGGACCTCTCCGGCTGTAAATACTCCCTCAGTAGCAGACTGACCCTCAACGCCGTCAGGAGTGTGCCAGGGCCACACCGAGTTTTAAAAGGCCGGCGCGCTTCCGGTGCATAGCATACGTCATAGTTCCGCGACGGCCCCAGTCGGACAGGGTGGGTGTGTCTCCCAAATCGCTCCGCCCCTATTTTCCAGTCGGAACCTCGATCCGGGAATCCGCCCCTTCTGCCCCAGCCCAGAATTGCTTACGCTCCTACGATGCGAGCCTTCTGCCCTCCCTGCCTTGCGCGTGGCCTGCTCAACGCAGGCCAGAACGCGAACTTCCACGGCAGCCCTGCAACCTGCCCCCCACGTAGTCATTTCGTCACGCCCCTGCGGCAATAAAGTTGACGAGCTAGACTGCGCGAGGATCCCAGAGGCAGCACAAGTGGCAGGTAAGGGGCGCAAACGCCCTCCACTCAGGCCTCAGGTCTCTGGGCTTCGTGCACACCCCGGACCCAGAAGCAGCGCTCCTGGCTCCGCCAGATGAGCACGAGCCGGGGCCCAGAGCTCCAGGAGGCCAGGACTTGGCGTGGACGCGTCCCGAGAGGCTGCAGCGCCAGATTCTCCCACCCAGTCAGCCCCGCGCAGAGTCGCCCTTGGTGCCCCAACCAGTCCCTTTTTCACTCCCTGGGCCTCAAAAGGGACAGTCAGCCTTGCCCTGGGGACCACACTCAGTTGTCCCCATATGAAACTTATCTCCCCTCAAAGGATTCGGAAACCTTGGCTCCCCCTCTTTTCTATCCCTAGTGGGGTCCTCCACTCCACACAAAATCTGCAGACTTCCCTCAGAGCAAGTCTTTGCTTCCACAGACTTTCCCTCTTTATCTGTGAGTCATGGCAACTCCCATGAAGGGCCAAGTGTGTGTAGTGACTGGTGCCTCCAGGGGTATTGGCCGTGGCATCGCCTTGCAGCTCTGCCGAGCAGGTGCCACAGTTTACATCACTGGCCGCCATCTGGACACCCTT